>SZWC01013186.1:35676-71550 GCA_023375785.1 Penium margaritaceum
TGAGTGGTCCCCACTGACGTCACTCAGGGGTGGGGAAAACCCGCCCCACGGCCCTGTCCGTTACCACGGCCGGGCCCATTGCCGCGACCCAACCCTGTCCACGGCCTTGTCCGCGGCCTCCTGCTGTACCATCCCTACGAGGTGCTGATGCTGCAGCTAGCGCCGCGGCCTCTTGTCCACCACCAGCAGCCTCAGGGCACTGAGCCCTAAAGTGGCCCGGCTGCATGCAGTTGTGGCAGAGCCCTTCGCGGAAGGCTGCGTTGTGACGCTCACGCGCCACCTGCAGCTCGTCATTCTCGTGACTGCGCTTGTTGTTAGGGCACTTGTATCCACGAACCTTCNGCAACGTCCAAGCGCATGTCGCGACCTTGCTGTGCACGCGCGTTCGGCCGTGCATCAGAGTAATGTTTCGGGTTCGCCGAATACACTTCGCTCATGTAGTCGCGCAACGCCCTCCGGCTTGTCCAAGCTTGGCCAGTGGCTGTCGTGGTGGTCTTGTCCTTCAGCTTCTCGCTGGCGAGACCATCACGCAAGTACTCTAGCAGCATGCAGTCCGGGTACTTGAACATCTGAGTCCCATCGCCCTCGGTGAAGCTTTCGGCTTCCTCCACGAGTGCGGTGAACTCGCTCAAGTAGGATTCGAGCGAGCTGCCCAGCTGCCTGAAGTCCTTGATCTTGTGGAAGGCGCGCTGCGCCTCCTCACGTTGGGTNGAAAGCCTCCCACGGCATGGGCTGCCACTCGAGGTGCGGCTGCTGCGCAGTCCACTCCTTGACCACGTACTTGAAGAGTTTTTCTTCAAGTCGCGTCGTGACAAGATCGCCCCACTGGCTGAGTGAAGCCTTGTGGACACGTAGAACGTGCTCCATGCGGTTCAGCCAATCGGTCAGCTTCATGCCCTTCCGGAAGATCTCCACACTGTGGAGGAAGGACGTGTACATGACCGACCCCGAAGTCGTCGAGGTAGGCAAGTCGTCGTTGCCACCGGCAGTGGCATCCGCAGCTACCGCACACTGCGCTTGCTGCTGCATCCGCACCTGGGTCATACTCTGCAACGCCTTGTCGAGGTCATTGCATCGGCGGCTTGCCTCATGGGCGGCCAGGCGCTGCAGCTGGCGATCACGGTCAAGGTCCGTGATGCTCTGCCGGACGTGGGCCAGCAGGTTGGCGAATGCGAACTTGAGCTCTGATGTCATCAGAGCGTCGGCGATAGCCTCCAGGGCCTCGCGTTGAACGTGCACCCTTACCCACTGTAAGAGGGTACGTTTCGCATACACACCTCCAAGGAGTCCCACCTTTCGGAGGAGACTATCGTCAGCAACGACGCCCGAGTGGGTGCTGTCCTGACCCATTGCGGCCACATCATAGGAGGGGGGGTCCGCCCCCACTCCTCCGAGTGGTGCCGTATCTCCACCGTCGGTGGTGATCTTGAGTCGGCCTGCCGCCTCAGCAGCAAACTCCGCAAGCCTACGACGACCATCGCGAATTGCCTTTGCGGCGTCGTCGGCCGGCTCGTTCTCGCGGGAACTTCCCGTGTGATTGCTTTCAGCGTCCTTCCTGCTCTCGGCAGTCTCACTGTCGTCGGCAGCTTTAGGCGATGCGGCGGGCGTCTTTTCCTTCTCGAGCAATCGGCTCGAGTTCGCCGCACAACGATGGCGATGGTCGCGATCCTCGTCGCCTTCGCCATCGTCGGCGTCGTGCTCTTCGTCGGGGTCCTCCTCCGGAAGATCCTCCTCCATCGCGTCGTCCGTCGCATGGGGGTCGCCCATCTGCGCGTCGACGTGCTCGTCGAGCACCTTTGCGGCCTCCGCACACTTCTCGGTGTCGCCGAGGTTGGCGTTGGTTGCCTTAGGCGGTACGGTTGCCTTCGGCGATACGGTTGCCTTAGGCGGCACGGTTGCCTTAGGCGGTACTGTTGCCTTTGGGTTGGCAACCGTGCTTGCGGCGGCGGCTCCCAAAACTTGGATTCCGCCAAGGACGTGTGGTGAGAACGTCACCACCTTGCCCTTGTTGGCCTTAGACGGTCCGGCACTTGCCATCTCGTCGCTTGTGCAACTAGCACGTGAAGGTCGTTGTGAGGATCACCCCACAACAGGGAGGAATCGCCTCCTAAGATGTTGCTCTCACGATCGGTGAGGCAATTTCAATTTAAATTTCTATTTTCCTAGGCCGCCACATCGGCACAAGGTCGTGGGTTTAGAAACTAGTCCTCCTAAGCCGTGACTCACGGCACTTGGTAGCAACTAGGATCTAGGAAAACAGAAAATCATAATACAAGGGAGTAACAAGGAGTGTGAGTACCGCTCACAAAACTAAGACAAAGAGCAAGAAGGCAAACAAGTACAAAGTCAAGAACGAAAAGACTACTTTTCTTCTTGTCTTCTTGTCTTCTTCTCTTCTGGTCTTCCTTGATCTCTTCTTGCGTCTTCTTATCACGTCTCGCGCCCCTTGGCGGCGTCCTCCTTGAGCCGGCGGCGTTGGGGGAGCCGCCAAAAGTCCCCAAGGTGTCACCCTCCTTCTCTTTAGGGTGCTCTCAGGCCGTGAGAGTCCCTAAGCTTGGGGGAGGACGCTGTCCCAATTTTTGGATGAAGGGGTTTTGAAGGAGCCTTGAAAATGGAGAGGATTTTGTGGTTTTTGAGGGTGGGAACTCCCCACCCCGCCCCACAAAAATCTTCCTCGCCCTCTGGAAGTGAGGAGAGGCTGGAAGAAAGAGTCTCCACCAAGTAAGCTTTTTTCAAGCTCTCTAACGCAATTTACGGCGCTTCAATCCATGAAGTGTTGATGCCGTAGTCCCTTCTGGCGTTTCTGCTGCTGCTTGCAGCTGCCGGCGGCGTTTTATCTATGTCGTAGCCGCCGTTTCCGTCGAACCCTTGGTCGCGAGGGTCGTCTGGCTCTGAGAACCACTGTAATGGGTCGAGTCTCCAGCTCCTGCTCTGAAGTCGTCGTCGGAGTTCGCAGAATAGCGTTCTCAGTCCGCGTCAGGGGTTTACCCCCTTCGCAAGACTGAGGGGCAATCGTCATCAACAACCCAGAGCAGGGAGACTCGAATATTTCGAGTCTTCGGAGGCCCATTTCCGTTTTTAACCAAACCCCTGGTTTTGGGACCCAAACCGGGGGTTTTTACCTGGAACTCGTGTGTTCGCACGAGTTATTCCGTTCATTTTATGTCGAAGTTTGTCGAGAACGAACTTCGATTCATGTTTTGCCGTTCTGGCGCGAAATCGTCGCGTGCGAGGCACGCTGGCGATTTCGCGCCAGCTTTCTCTCGACCTCACCCTCGCTCCTCCTATCCCTCGTCCTTGCTTGCTTGTTTTTGCAAGGAGGGCGAGGGGGGCAAAGGCACGCGGCCATGAGGCCTCACCCTCGAGGCCCTCGTGGCCTCTCAGCCGCCGATCGGGCTGAGGCCGCGATCGGCGGCTGGTGGCTGGCCGGCCGGTGGCCGGCCGGTCACTTGGCCGGCCGCCGGCCGTCCAGCCGGCCGGCAGCGAGCTGGCCGGCGGCCAGCGAAGTGCTGGCCGCCGGCCAGCCCTCGCTGTCGCGAGGGGTGGTGCGCAACCACCCCTCGCTTCAGCGAGGTGGGAGGGCCGAACCGGCCCTCCCGCTACACACGGAGAGACCCAGAAAAACGTTTATGGGAACCCGGAAGCCGAAATCAAGGAGGAGCCAATATTCTTTTGCCCAATAAAATTCTCCAACTTGATTGAGGTGCCTTACAACTCTGACGAGGAAGCAGACATCCCTCTCATCGAACCAAGGCTCATGGAAACCGAAGAAATCATCGACTTTTTTACTTCCGAGTAATTTTGGGGTGTTCTACGTTCATCTTCACCAGTGCACCTATCAAGGGGGGGTGCTGGAGTACAGTGATAACTGCGCTAGATTTATGCTTGAAATTGGCGCAGTCGGATTATGATCCGGAGCCTTCTACAGCAAGTTACGGATTTGTTATGTGGTTTACCGGGAAAATTCCCAGGGGGAATTTTCCATTGTATAGGCCGAAGAATTTCCGGTTTCTTGTCCAAGTGGTCGTGTTCACGACCCAGACATGTACAGTTGGTCCAGCATCATGGAGGACAAACCTCGGCCACCTAGCCAAGGTTGCCGTCCAACATTGGATAACTTGGCAACTGCCTCACACGAGGCAGTATGGGGCAATCAGCCCTACGAGGCTGCTATCCAACATTGTACAGGCAATAGCGAGGTCGCCTAACACATGCACAACCTCGTACAATAATGTCTGCATCATCAGCGAGGCCTCCAACGTTGGAAGGCGCTTTACTACATCAGCATCTGGGACCGCCGGGACCACTACCGATGATGCAGAAGCGGGGACCATTGGGACCACTACAATTGGGACCGCCAGGGACCACCACCTATGGTACAAGCCAGAGCAGCAGTATAAAAGGAGGCCAGTAGCTGCTACTACAGTAACTCAGCATTCTGGACTACCTCAGCGACTGCTACCATCATCACCCCTTCAAGTCAGCCTTCTGACTTGGTGCTCAGATCTAGATCCTGCTGGAGTTCTCCTCCGTCGACCGAGTAAGCCTGGCAGTTCTGCCAGCTTGGCTAGGAGGCGCCCTGACTTCCTGAAGGCCTGTCAACCTGCAAGACACGCCAAGACAATTGCCACGGGGCTGGTAGCCTGGCAAGGTGTGTGCCCAGCTTGGGCCAGGAACAGAGTCAGAGCACATAGCTGTACATAAGCTACTGCGACACTTGTACTTAGCATCTCTGTACTTATACTTGTACACAGTCAGATTTCCCCAAAAAAAACAGTTTATTCCTTCCGCTTTGTACTCTTTGTACAGTTTGTACAAGTCCAGCTGAGTATGTTAAGGTCCTCGCACGATAGCAAGGCCTACTCAGCCTTTGCTATAGTTGTGCGAAAATCTAACAAACGTCATGTAGGATGAGTACATTTAAGGCCATATTTTTCTTCCTTCCAATAGTGATGATGTAAAACAATTGATATTATCAATCTCTCATTCATGGGACCCAAGAAAAAGATGTGAAAAACAGAGTTGATAGTTAATACCGTTAACAGAGTTCATTACTTAACTTCCTTATCAAGATCATGTGACATTGTGTGTAACTCTTAATCCACCGAAGTACCTCCTTTAGAACTTCATGGTCATTGTTTGAGTCCACAATCATATTCTCATCGACATTTATAAGGACATTAGTGAATAGTGATACAAAATTGTCATCTTCTTTAGCCAATTAACAAACATGACCCGCATCCTCGTACACAGTACTAAGGAAAGGACCCTTGATTAGCTCATACAAATCACTTCTTGACTACACATTCAATTGCTATAGCAGTGGTCAATCCTTAGAAGTTTGAAAAGAGGAAACTTGTTGGTGGAGTTGTCACCTAAAATACATTCTATGGTATAACTCAGCTGGCTCCAACTGGCTCGAGTGGGAGTCCTTGGGATGTTGGTGGTCGGATGAGATAGCTCAAGGGAAAGATTCTAAAGAACCGCAAAAGTCACCTCGTCGACCAAATGCTTTTTCCAGGGTTCAAGTTCGACATGTGGAAATCAAGAAAAAATCACTCTAAGGCGAGGGGAACCGCACCACAGTGACATGACATGCAGCATCAAGCATCCTCAACACACTTTCTATACATGTTGATGAGACCATTAATACCTACTAGGCTCTTAGTCTCATACAATAACGTGATATGGGCAAGGCAATGCTTGGGCAGCTTCTAGCATTCCTCTCTATCGTCAACGGCCTCATCTCTCAGCTGTATGACATCATCAGGGTGTCAAGGATTTCAAGCTCAAGCGTCTTTCAACCGAGCCTATTCATGCTGATGTTCCTCATGGCATTGGTGTCCTCTGGGAGGTTAAATTGTAATATCTCATCAACTAGTGGAGCGCTTTGCAGTCCAAACGAATTCATGGTACGACCATCATGGTGCTACCACTTTGTGCCTCTCTTTGTTCACCTACTCCTCCAATTTATGCATCTCATCCTCATCCGCCTCCTCTTCCTCCACCTTTGCTTCCTCCCTGGTCACTAAAGGGGGTGGCATAGGTTGAGGAAGGGGAAAGGTGGTCCATCTGCTGGCTTGATGGGCGGTTGCAAAGACAGGTGTAGGGAGGGGAAGGGTTCTGGTTGCTCCTCCTCTTCCACCTCATGCTTTGGCACAATGACAAGCTGGAACTTTGGCGCCACCAGGCACATTGCTTCGAAGTCTCCTGTACCCCCTAATGATGAACGTCTAGCATCTGCGATGCAGACACACTAGGCGTGCATTGCTCGTGGTTGTGGTCACGCTTCTCATGCCTCCACCCCCAGTGCACCATCCAGTCGCATTGCTTCCACATCTGCCGATGCTCCTCCCTAAAACACCACTGCGGCGCCCTTTCTTGCATCCCAACTCTAGAGTTGGCCTCCAACGTTCGGACCTTATATGGTCCTCCATTTTTTCCTTACTTTCCACCAGAATGGATCTCGCCAAACTACTCCCAACGGCGCCCATCGTTGGGGTTGTCATTACACCCGACCCGTTGAGGACGGCCGCCAGGTAGATGCAACACTCTTTGAACCCGTCCATCAGCGTCATCTCCGTGATCAGGGAGATGATAGTATACATTCAGGTCTAGAATCACTTGTTTGTAAGTTTAATGGTACTCTCCGTAGTCGTGCATCAGGTGGCAATGAAGGTGGTATCCTTGTTGACATTATGTGGATTGAGGACTAGCAATCTGTCCACTTGCCTTGTTATCTTGCTGCTTGTGGTCAGCAGCTCGTGCTGTGCTCCACTACCGGTGCAGTCACTCATGCTTTTGCTTTTGTTCGTGTGTCCGGTGATTTCTAGATTCTCGACTTCCGTACCACCCACCACGTGATGTCCCCTCGGTCGTGGTTTTTTTCTTTGGGTTCCGTCGACTCTATTTTCTTTGTGTGCAGTGACTCCAAGAAATCTCTTCAAGTTAAAGGTGCTAGCATTGCCTACATTATTGGCCCTTAGGGGACCCATTGATCACTTCATGTCCTCTCGCGGGGTGTATACGAAGCCCTTTGCACCTTACAGACCTCAACACAAGGGCACCTCATAGTATTGGAATTGCATCCTTGTTAACGTTTTTCTTACCCTCCTCATTACCTCTGACCTATCCTCCCTCTTCTCCTTTGAGGCCATGTCTAACATGACCTGGGTCATGAACCATACTTCTCACTGTCCCCTCCTTCAACACGTCACCCCTTTTTGAGCGCTAGTCTGACCACCTGACTTGTGCCTTGCCCGCATCTAGGGCTTTGTCGCTGCCGTCTGACTCCCCGAGGACTATTGTGACAGCAAGCTTAGCCCCCGTGCTCGCCTTTCCATCTCACTTGGTATCTTTGTCATGTCCAAAGCTTGGTGATTCCAGGACGCTGACCGGTCACGTGTCATTGAGTCCTACGACATGCTGTCCATTGAGGAAGTCTTTCAACACTTGTATCATGTCGTCCCACTGTCCTCTCTGTCCTCAATCTGTCGAATTGGATGGGTGGTTCTGTCTTAGCCTATGGTGTTGGGGGCTCTTCTCCTTCTTCATTCGTAACAGTTATCCTTGCTAGCTCTCTATCCTTTTCAGCGTCGTCACTAGTCGTGTCCACTGACTGTGACTCTCTCAAAACATCCCCCCCATAAAGTGCTCCGACGACTTCTTCTTGAGATTCGTCACCAGTCTCAACGTCTTTTGCACCTCTATTTCCTGAGTTTACATCTATACTCATCAGTTTCCAGGCACACTCTCCTCCTGGCTCACCTCCCACTCCCGTGTCACAGACCTTTGCTTGTATCGATGTCCCAATATCACCACCTGAGTTTCAGGTCCTTGTTGTTGGTCATGAGCCAAACATGTGCAAGGAAAGGCTTTTGTCTCTCCCATAGTGGGTAACACGCTTTTATCAACCCTCTTAGCGGCACACATGCTCTAGTATATCATCCACTACGGTCGGATCTTTGGCCATACCCAATGGTCTCCATCTGTGTTTTCCATCCTAGCTGAACCGTGGGTTACGTGCTCGTTGTACATGAGTCTCACTGTGTCCTCGGTGCATCTGTCATAGGCTATGTCATTGCATGCTTTGCTTTCCCGCTCCCACCAGAGCCTACCACAGTTTGGTAGGCTCGTGAGGCAGCTTCTGTTGACCGGTGGAAAAAGGCCATGTAATAAGAATTGAGTAAGATCAAGGAGCAAAATGTCTTTGACCTTGTGGATATTCCAACCGGCCGCAAAGATGTCTCGGCTCGTTGGTTCCATTGATGCAAGCTGAAGCCCGATGGAAAAGTGCACCAATACAAGGATTGGCTTATAACAAAAGTGTTTTTTCATATTCCTAGGGTTGTCTTCGATGAGATGTTCGCTCCAGTTAGGCAATGCACCACTCCCCGTGCGCTTCAAACTACACTGCACATGCATTTCAGAGTTTGGTCGCATAGTATGACCGGGAACTGAGCAAATGGACATCCATAATGTGTTCCTACATGGATGTCTCGATGAGGAGATTTATATGATACATCCAACAGGTTTCGCCGATGGCACGAACAAGGTCTGGCGATAGCGAATGACCCTATATGGACTCAAACAGTCCTCACACTGTTGGAACATAAAGGTCTTCTCCACTCTTGAGAGAGGTGACTATCATGGGAATGTGATTACCAGCGTTATACTCTGCATGTGCATCGGGCTGTGTATGTTCAAAATCTTGGAGAGCGCTCTGCCTACTTTCTGGCCAACATCCCTACTACATCCACTCTGATGACCCTAGCAGGTTAGTGATTGCTAAAGTCTTCTAATTCATCATGGCTTGGGAAGACGGTCGGTGTCACCGATGACCTCATCGTGATTAGATCCCTCACGTATCTTGTCAGGACCATTCGAGCAGGTGCCACCTTCTCAGTCAATTTCTTGGCTCATTTCTCTCTGTAGCCTCGTCGGAGACACCTTCAGGCTACCTTGTGTGTTGCCTGCTATGCACTCTCTATTACGTGTGTGGGGATATGCTATCTTGCACAACTCTTGGTGGTCGTTGACGGCTGTACGGGCACTGACTAGGTATATGACACAGGTGCATGCAATCGCATAACAAACATCTTTCTTGTTGGTGGGACTGCTATCTCTTGGAAGAGTGGAAAACAGGAATGTGTTACACATAGCTCGAGTGAGGCCGAGTACGTGGCACTCGGTGCAAGTATGTATGAGAGCGTGTGGCTTTGCCACTTGTGCAATAGTTGCGTGTTTCTATCTGTTGTATCACTCTACGTTGCGGCAATCAGAGCACAAAGAGTATCACCCAACATGAATACATGCATCATTTTCAAACTAAACACATCAGCATTGAGCATCACTTTGTATGTGAGTGCATTGCTCCCAGAGAGGTTCAGGTTGTCTGGGTTGATACTTGTCAACAATGTGCAGACGTTGTTACCAAAGCTCTCCGCAACGGCATGTTCAAAGGGGTTGTGCATGTAGTTTGTTTGTCTGTGAAACCCATGATTGATGTGCATGGCCCTCTCATGTGCTCGTGAGTTGTCCCATGTAGCATGGGCATGCATCATTCTCAATCTCATGTGTGTGTGGACTGTAGTTCTGTCGGTCCTGTGACATTGTTTAGAATATGGTCTAAAACACACACGTGACCTCTTGACTCAGTCCACACCCAAACCCACCCACAAAGTATCATTATAGGTGTGTAAATTAAAGTGAACCACCCGAGTGCAGAATCGACGTACATGCAATGAACCATGCACTGCTTGCGTCTCATCCATGTGGAAGAGAGGCACCACTAATGCTCAATCTAGATGAGTTTGAGAGTTGAATTGTTGTGATCAACACAACCTACTTGGTTTCTGTTTAACATAGCATGGAGAAAAACATGGCAAGAGGCATGCACCCACACACTTTTGTGTCCGATGTTGTTGATTGTTGTTGTAATAATGCATGCTTAGAACAAGTGGTTGATAAGGTGATGCTGCATTGCTAATCACTTGGGACCACACGAGGGGATTATCCCAGCGTATGAGAAACCACCGGCGGCACATCGTCAACCGGTCTATTCAATCCCACAATGGCGTCTGGGCCCCAAGTCGAGGCTCTTGCGTGAGTGGCTTCGTCGACCTGCATAGGTCAGCTTGTTGCCTTCCTACCCATGAAAACTTATGTGTTCGCTAGGTTGTCTAAGGGCCCAGCCCGTTTGCTCCATTCCATGGCCGTGTGCATGGTTTACCTTCTGTGTGTATCACACCCCGCACCCCAGCATGTTTCACCACCTACACGTATACCATATCGCTTTGTTATTTTTATACTAGATGTTTATTAGGGGACGACGAATTCTTTTATTTGGCTCCACGATGCATGTTTTTCTCTTGAAAACAAATATGTCTTATTCTTTGCCCGAGTTTCGTTCGGCCCTTGAGGACGGAGCGAAATTAAAAACGCAATTGCGTGACCCCACGCGGTCACGCAATCATGTCAATTCTAGTGTCGGACGTGCGCCGGCACGACGAAGTGCAACAACAAGATCCGAAGTGGAACGGTTTCGGGCGTAAGAAACATAAATTCTAAGCTATGAGTTAAATTCACTTTGCTCAATTAGAATACAGAAAATTAATTGTTCTCGGAGACGAATCTAGAACACATAAGGCACATTATTCTCTAAGGCGAAATCATAAATGAGTATGGTAATCTCCTTTTGGGCTTCAAACCATTTAATTTGCGTTAGCTTCGGATCTATTTTTTTTCCTGTTACTTGTGAACATGGAGTGTGTTTTGTGTATGTAATGGATATATGGTCACTGTAGCACCAGTTGTGTCGCGTGGCTTGAACAAGTCTTGGCCTGTGGGAAGTGGATGGGATGGGTTGAGTGCCGGATGCTCTCAAACACCGTGGTTTTGGCCTAGTGGGCCAAGCTTCTATTCATTTTGCTACATTTGGTATCAGACAGCAAGGGGTAAAGACCCATTGTGGGCACCAAGGGTGGGTCCACTCTTGTGTGGGAGTCATGTAGCGCCATTTGTGGCACGAGATTTGAAGAGTTCTTCACCCGTGGGCAACGGATTGGATGGTTTGAGGATCGGAGACCCTAAAAAGTGCGGGTTTGGCACGACATTTCAAGGTCGGTGCCTGGGTTCATCATGCGGCTTGATCAACCGACCAGTTTTTTCTGTTCATGAGCAAAAGGGCCCCAACCGTACATCCCATTAAGCACAGGGTCTTGCCGGCAAGTCTCAACAATGACAGGGCCCTTCGACTGCATCTTGCATGTTAGAATCATGATTCGGCCATGTCAAACGTCAACACTCATTGTTGACCTACCAAAGCGAAGGCGCAAATATGCATCGACCCCAGGGATGGTGGCGGTACTACCGATACCGCGGTATAGCGCGGTTTTTTACCGCGGTATCTTGGTACCGTGGTACCGGTATTTTCTTTGCGATACCGGTACGGTATTGGTACTCAGCATGAGGGGTACCCCTCTTACGTACCATGGTACCGTACCGCTGTATTGTACTGCGGTACTTTCGACCTCAAAGTAAAGAGCTATGGTTGTACCATTTTCTACCCAATTTTCTCGAATTCAGTGTCGCAAAAGCTTATTTACACTTTTTGTTTGTGATGTTGGAATCTCACATAAGTATTAGTGGTTTTATAATATACGGTACATTACGTAACGCGGTACTTTCTGAACACCGCGGTACCTTACTACTATTGTTGGTAACGCGGTACCGGTACCAGTATCGGTAGTGACCCGCCAGAAGACTACTATACCGCGGTACCAGAACACCACGGTACTCAATACCGCGGTTTGCCATCCCTGATCGACCTTGTGGACTGGCTCCTTGCGTCGGCAATGACCCCAAGACTGGCGCATGGGCCGGTTATCTTGATGTGTGGAGCTGGTCAGCAGGCTCTTGCATTGACTGTCACCTGGATGCTGACCGGGGCGCTGATGGATCCTGAAATTCGGGTCCTCGCCCTAGGTCTAGGCGCAAACTCGGGCTCCTGTGTTAGTTGAACCCACGAAAAATCCATCGGGACAGTTTCACTATGTTATCTTTGCGGTGCGCCTGCATGTCGACCTTTACACCCAGGCGTAGGGCCTTCAGAGAAAGCTCCCGTTTCGGACACGATCTTACCGGTCAACCAGCCAACGTTTGGACGACGACATTTCCGGACATGTCGGTCCAACGAGTCCAAACATTCGTTGGAGTGCTTCGTTTAGAACATTTGGATCGTACTGCCATAACTTCCCCGATTGCGTTTCGGTAGAGGGTTCTCGAAGCTCATACACACGAAAAAGCGACAGATTTCGGTTATTGGCCGTTTTCTATATTTCATGATGCGCATGCACCTGGCGATCGGTTACCGGCGTTGCAAGATCTTCCGGGCAGGTCGACTAGCCGTCGACTAGCCGTCGACGGGGAGGCCGTCGGCCTCCCCGTCGCACGCGGCGCAGCGGCCCGAGAGACTCCGCGGCCGCCGTCGAGGCGACGGGGCTTTCCCCCAGTTCTCCTTTCTGCCTCTGCTTTTCGTCAAAGCTCTACTCTCCAATCACGCTGTTACATTCAGAGGAATCGGGTCTTCAAACCGAGAAGCGGGCTACCGGACCGCAATCAACTCTTTTGAATCAGCACCCTCTTGCAGGAGGGGTGGGAGGCTTCAGCGTCAGGAGGCGGGGGGAGAGGGGCGGGTTGTCCAATGGCTGGAATTGCACATGGCCGTGATCCAACGTTGCACTCCGACGTTTATCACTGGATGAAATTCAAGCTTTCGTCAGAACGTACGCAACAATCACCTTCAGGCGAGCAATGGCAGGTGAGACCTAGCAATTGGTGACACATCAAGTTGAAAGCTTCAACCCGTCTGCCCGTCTTCTATATCTCAAGAGCTGGCGCTGTGCTTCGCAGGACATTGCTCTTGAGACCTGGAGTGACAGACGCTTCAGTCATGTCATGAGCGCCGATACAACGCACATTCATCGGGCCTCCTCAAGCTCTGCAGACTCATTGACAAGCTATGAACTCCACGAGAGTGCTGTTGTCAGCAAGGCCGCTGAGGGCCGTCTTCCAGCCACTCTGCCACATCTTTCTCATGAACCCACGTTCCGCCATTACGTTGATACAACAGAGGCGAATGTCGCTGTTGAGCCCTCAGGGTTCAGTGACAGGTGCTGCTCACAAACGAATTCTACTGAGACCGCGAGTGTGCGAGATGGCGATGCAACACCACAAATTATCTCTAACCATGCGACTACGGAGGCACACGTTAGATTCCAACCGGGAGCAGCAATCGGGCCACGCAAAAGGGCAAGCACAGCGAGGTGACCGTGGTAGCGCAAGGTTGGATGTGACCAGCGCACTACCGTACTTCGTTGAACACAGCAGAAGATGCTCCTCCTGGACAGTGGAGACCAATTCCTCAAGGAAATGGTCGACTGGCTCAGTCTCGGTCCCCGCCAGTGAAACTCAGCACTTTGGCAAACCTGGTGCGGACTGTGAAGGACACAGCCATGAGGACAAGGACTTGGAAAGCCTGGTTTGCGCTGCGCTGAAGAAACAAGCAAACTGGGACGCGGTCCTTGATCCGAGCAAGAAAATACAGTGGCTCGGCGTTTGGGACATACATGACTTCCAACTTCAGAGGCAGAGGGAACGCCACTGGCAGCCTGACGACGTTGTTGTCTTACCTGGATTGCCCGGAAAGGTAAGAGCTTTTTCCCGAGGTAAAATCTAGCAGTGGCATTTGGATTTGAAGAAGGCACAAAGGATACCATTTTTTGGAAGCAGGGTGATGGCATCATCCGTTTGCACAGAATGGAGAAGGATGGTGGCGTGGCATCATGCCATTGGCGTGCTATGGTTAGGTCACCCATTTCCACACCGTAGTCTGCACTCCAAAGCTAAACAGGTCACTCTTCCTTTTGCAGGTTGGCATGCCAGCGCTGGTTCATCACTCATCGTTTCTTCTTCTATTTGCTGCCCTAATAGTGGCTTGTGGGGTCGCCTTCATTTCGTTTCCTTTCTACATGAGCTCAGAAGTACTCCCATTTGCTGTAAGTTGCTTATCACAGGTCTTCTTTCCCCTGTGTCTGAAACATATCACATCACATCCTGGTCTTTCCAGCGGCATAGCTTAGCCTCTGTGAATGATGATGCCTTGCAGGTTTCTTGCTGCCTCTTTGGACGTGGAATAACACTCATGCTTTATTCAATCTTCGTCTGGATTGTTATGGTAAGAACCGTTCAATTGCTCAGTATTTTCAGGGAGGCAGAGGTACTTGGTGATATTCAAGTTTTCTTTTTTAACAACATCTCTGCTTTTTCTTTCTTGGGTTTCTTTCATTGGCTTTACAGGAAGGTTCGGAAGTGGTCATTGCGGGAAGTTATGCATGGCTTGATGCCTCAATTGCGAGTGCTTTGGTGGCCCTCACGACAACAAGAAGTTCGTCCATGACCATTCCCGTTAGCATCTGGCTGATGACCAGGTAGGAATTGAGGCTTTGTGGTTCTTGTTGTCATGTCATAGACCCTTTGCACTGAGCTCATTTGACTGCTGCTTTCATCTACACTGACCCTTCCAGGTTTTATTGTACCTGCAGAGGAATCTGGCTGGAAGGTATGGCGCTCTTCAGCACTTGGAATGAGAAAGGGAGGGAATGGTGGCTTTCCTTTGTAGCTTGTTGGCCCCCATTACTTCTTGGAGCGCTCCTTGCCGCCAAATGCCCCACAGAGAATCCTTTGTACATCTGTGGCCTATTTGGCACATCATGTTTTATTGACGGCTTCCCCCTATGGACCTCATGTGTGTCACTGAAGGTAAGCACTGGGGTGGAGGCTCCTTTGTGTTATCCAATCCAGAAGAAATGGCTTCAGGCGTGGTGATTTCAACAAGCTGGCTCTTAAAACACCTTGCATGTTCTCTCTGTCAATTCACAGGTTGAACTTCATGATGGCCCAGGTCTTCTCCCAGAGTACGCACGCAGCTCAGTTGTGAACGCAACTGGTCAAGGTGCTCTCGCTCATGGTATCCTCCGTTTGGCACTTTTGGGAATGCTAGTTGTAGGAGCTCAATATCTCTCATGGTGACTCAACAAGAGTGTCAGTAGTCCCAGGGAATGGACGATATGAGCACCTCTCATGACTACTTCAGAAAGACTGAGTTTCTTATGACTCTTAATGACAGGGCTAGTTGTAGGAACAGCCAGCGGATATTGGCATGCTTTAAGCCCATATTCTCAGGAAGTTCACGATAGCATGGATCCCTCTGTTTTCCTGGTTTTTTTCGGGTACGGCGGTGCTTCTGAAGCAATACGGCTGAGAGTCATTCCAAGCAGGGATGAGATTTTCTTATCTCAGAAGCTTGAAGGAAAATCTATGCATGTTTCAGAAGACATTCCATGCAAGGTGGCAAAGAAGAGACAAGGTTCCAGTTGGCCTGTGGGGCGAAATCAGCCTCTCAGCAATGTTGCCGTCTACACATTCCATACAATAAAGAAGAAGACGACAAAAGTGTGTTGGTGCAAAGACATGCATGACATCTTATTGTTCTCTAAGTCAATGTGAAGGACCTGAAATCATAACGAGCGGATGATATAGGAATGGGAGTTGTATTTGGTAGCAAAAACAGTCGCACAGAAATGTTCTGTTATCTACCAGTCAGCAAAATCTCTAGCTGAAGTAATGAGCTGAAGAGCAATTTTATGCTGCGAGCAAACAGACTACATAAGATCTTAGCTGTCCCTTTCGCCGCTCAACAGTGCATGCATCCTCACCGCTCGCTCACTTCCCCATGTCCCATGCATCAGGGCACTTGCTCCGCCGTGTATGTTTCCTTCTTTTCTGTTCCTTATCCATCCGTCTTCGCAGCACTCTTCACCGCACAAGCCATTGCTTACTTTCTGAATATGTTTGCCTCTCCAACAGGTGTGCACTACAAGCAGGCAGGGTATGCGTCTTCTTGATATAAACACTTGTGTTTTTGGGCTACAAAGTATCCCTATTGTTTTCCGTTCGACATCCACTTTTAAAAAGACTCTCTCCCCTATTTTCCATACCACTTTGTCCACCTCTGGGAGCTAGACCAAAATGCGAGACTCACCCCTTCAGTGGACAAGGTGCCAGAAGATGTACACACATCCAAAGCAAGAATACAATATAGATCCCAACATGCAAGGGCACATCCCACTTGGCGGATGTGCGAGGAGCCAGAATTGACGGCACTCCATTTGTAGTTCTTTTCGAAACCCATGAGACCCATGCTGATGGCCCCGGCAAGGGCAGAAAGCAAGCAACGTGGAGGGTCCTCCTCAATCCACCTTGATGTGGATCGAGCATGACCGCCAATCGAGAGTAAGGTCAATCTCGACCTTTCGCTCTATCCAACGCGACGATGGACTCTTCGAGAACGAAGTAAAAAAGGCTCTCGAAGACAAAATCAAAACAGACTAGAGTCACTTGTACAAGAACCATTTTGACCCCGAGGACTGGATTCAAGCAATACATTGTTGCTTACGTGATTTCACATAAATTGTGATTAGGCTATGTCTAAAATATATTTTGAATCAATATCTTCTGTTGGAAAAAGGTATAACCTTATTTATCTTCCTTTTTTAGAACAAAGTACAACCAAGACCGTTTTCATTTCTTCCTCCATCTACCTTACTAGAGAATGAGATTGAAAATAATAGTTTCATTTACAAAAAAAATTCTTTATTCCTTATTCTCAACTTCTTTTTATTTATCTTTATCATCTATGCTTGTCCTACTTCGTAACCCATGCACACCATGCGTGCAGCTTTGCACCCTTGTCAATCATGATGACAAGCTGCATGCTCTTGTACATCACTGGCAAACAATATGGAGACATATGTGGCAACAGGAGCCTCTTCTAGGAAAATGTGGTGCCATCACTCTGTGAAAGCAACTTCTTATCTGTTGAGAGGATGTTATCTTCAGTCATAGAGAAAGAAAGCCTATTGGTTGGGCTCAGCAACAGGACCCTCTTGAGGTGATTGCACCTTGACAAGGGTTAATTCTGTCCAGTGTGTACGTATACCAGTTTCCATGATTCATACCAGTGTTACATGCATCTGCAGTCTGTTTCTTTTCATTTGAACTTGAAAAAATACGTCCTGTGGCCTGGTCCAACAGAAAATATAGCAGCTTCACAGATGTCAATGTGCTCCCCGAGGAGCCAATTGACTGGCACTATTCCTGCATCCAGGTGCAGAGGAGCCTGATGCTCGAGCTGGCACAGCAGCAGCACGTGGACATAGGGCCGACTTGAGCCGTTGGCACTGGCTCGAAAGCAGCTCCAAAGTGTTCACTATGCTCTCAATCTCTTGCCTTGACACAGCCTCGGCAGAGCCAGCCGCCCCTGGGGATCCTCCTTTCCCTCGTTCCTCCAGTCCCTCGGCTTCCTCTCCCACACAGCACCCTTCCTCACCTGGACCATCATCATCCCTCTTGCCGGTCTCCAGGCCGCTCTCTTGTGCACGGATCGTGTCACCAACAGCTTCCCTTGCTGCAAGACCTGATGCACTGGCCGATGACCTTGCTGCTCCCATAGCAGCAGCAGCAACAGCAGCAGCAGGGCTGGTGTTTTGGCCTTCTGCTCCAAGGCTGCTGAGGTGTTTGAGGGTCTTCAGTTCCTCCACTGCAGCCTGCAGCGCGCTCGCAATGCGTGCAGCTCCTGCCACTTCGCCTCTGCTGATGCTGCTTGTGCTGCTGCCACTGCACCGGCTTGCGCTGCTGACAGCCTCGTGGCCTTGCTCTGGTTTCTGCTTCGAGTCCAAATGCTGCCAACCCTCACTCTGCTGCTGCTGCCGTTCCTCTTGCTGCTGCTGCTGCTGCTGCTGCTGCTGCTGCTGCTGCTGCTGCTGCTGCTGATGATGATGATGATGATGAGGATGATGATGATGAGGATGCACATGATGCAACTGATGCTGCTGCTGCTGCTGCTGTTGCTGCAGTAGCGGCAGCAATGGCTGCTGCAGCTCATGAGCTGCGGAATGGTACACAGCAGGTTCTCTGAGCTGCAGAAACTGCTGCAACTGACACCCCAACGAAGGCGACAGCTCCCTCGGCATGCGATCAGGCTGCAGGGGACTATGCGACGTCAGTGTCCGTGGATGCACATGCAGCAAATGTTGCTCCTGCTGATGGTGGTGGTGCTGCTGCTGCTGGGGCAGTAGGACACGTTGGCAGTGGGCCTGCTGATGTTGTTGGCTTGGCACATGCGGCACACACTCCCACCCACCACTCTCAAGGTATGCTGCCGGGGCATACGAAGGCTTGCCCAAGGCTTGCCCATGGGGGGCAGATGTAGAGTGAGGGAAGGGCATCGACATGAGAGTGGGTGCACCAGGTGGCTTAAGGTAAGGGTGACGTATCTGACTTGGTACTGGCAACACAGCAGCAGCCGGGCTCAGCGAGGCCACAGTCAGAACCCCCCCTCCTGCTTCTGCTGCTGCTGCTGCTGCTCTCAGTGCTGGTGTCTCCTGGGCCAGCGGTGCTACCGTCGTCGCTGTGACAGCTGACGTGCTTGACACTGACGGAGTGGTGGGCCTCATGGGTGCCATCGCTGTAGAGCCTGTCGGCGCAACCTCTGGTGCTGCCGCCAAACCACAGAAACCACTTCTGTCAGCCTCGGGGCCCATCCCTAGAGCCATATCGACGTCCTCGCCAGTGCTGGCGCAGTTTGCCACTGATGCCCAGTCGAATTCCTCCTCCTGGTGCGGTAAGTACGTTTCTGGGACAAAGACCTCCTGGTGGGGCAAAAGCAGCAGCAGTTGCTCGGGCTTCTGCTGATGCTGCTCCTGCTGCTGATGTTGCTGCTCCTGCTGATGCTGCTGCTGCTGCTGCTGATGCTGCTGATGCAATAGTGGCTGTGCTGGATGTATTGGTACAACATGCTCTTCTTCATGGGAGGAAAGCAGTTGCTGATGTTGCTGCTGCTGCTGCTGAAGCTGTTGGTCTTGCTGACACTGTCGCGCCTGCAAGTGCGGGTGCTCCTGCTGCTCCTGGAGCGGTCTCAACTGCAGTTGCTCCTCCTCCTGCTGCTGCTGCTGCTGCTCCTGTTGCTGCTCCTGCTGTTGCTGCTGCTGCTCCTGTTGCTGCTCCTGCTGCTGCTGCTGCTGCTGTTGTTGCTGTTGCTGCAGCAGCTGCTGCTGCAGCTGCTGCAGCATGAACAGCTGCTGGGACTGCTGCTGCAGCTGCTGCTGCAGCTGCAGCTGGAGGACAGGCACAGGCTGGTGCATGTCAGCCCCTTGTTTCCCTGAGCAAGCAGGCCGGTTCACGTCCTCATCTAAACCCTCGTCTGGCGGGCACGAAAACGCGGACAATGCTAAGGGCGGGTGAGCCCAGGGCTGTGACATGTCACACACAGCGGAACCCATCTCCGGAGGCAAGCAGCTGCTCAAGCTGCTGCCGGCGGCCCCCACCACCGCCAGCGTAGGAGCCATAGGGGCAACAGGAGCAACAGGAAGTGAAGGAGCTGGAGGAAGCGGATCAGGGGCTACCCTTCTGGCTGCAGAGGCAGCGCCATGCGATTCGATTTCCGTAGTCGGCTTCAGCACTGCGTGTAATCCCCGTGCATGCCCTGCACTGGCAGGCTCAACACAACCACTTGCTGCTACGTGCGCAGCAGCAGCAGCAGCTACTGCTGTTGCTGGCGCTGATGGTGCGGCTGTGCTCGAGGCTCCTGTGTTTGTTCCAAATGACAGTGTGGGCGGGCGCTTCTGCTCGTGCGAAACCGTCGAATGGCAACTCACAAGCCCGTGTTCATGCTCCTGCTGGACCACAGAAGCGGAAGCCCAGTTCTGCTCGAGGACTGCTGCAGGTGGCAAGGCCGGCAGGGGCTGCTCCATGGGCTGCTTGTCTTTCAGCCCTAGATCTCGCGGGCCAGGCAAGCGGAGCAGCAGGCCAGTAGAGGCAGCACGAGAGCTACTGCTGCGCGTCAAAGTTGGTTTTCCCTCGAGAGCCTCTGCTGAAGCAACTGTCGTAGCAGCACCTGCAGCAGCAGGATGGACTGTGATGGTGCGGCCGCAAGGGGTGCTGCTGACCCTGCGCAAGCAGCCCCTTGCTGCTGCAGTAGCCGCTTCCTTTGTTGTGGCTGCCTCTGGTAGATTACCTTTGCTGCGCTGCTTACTGTGGTCAGCTTCAACCACAGACAAAACCTTCTCCACACCCGGTTGGCTTTCTACATGCCTTATGTGCTGCGCTTGTGGCTGATGCTGCTGTCGTTTTTGCTGTTGCTTTTGGTGAAGTTGCTGCTGCTGCTGTTCCTGTGGTTGCTGTGGCTTGTGCTGCTGCTGTTGCTGCTGTTGCTGCTGCGGCTGATGCTGCTGTCGTTTTTGCTGTTGCTTTTGGTGAAGTTGCTGCTGCTGCTGTTCCTGTGGTTGCTGTGGCTTGTGCTGCTGCTGTTGCTGCTGTTGCTGCTGCGGCTGCTGCTGCTGTATCTGCTGCCCTGGTGGTCCAGCCTGGTGTTGATCTGTCTGATGCTGACGAGCTTTTGCAACTGAATGGTACAGGTGCGCCTGCTGCTGCTGCTGCTGCTCCTGCTGCTGCTGCTGCTGCTGCTCCTGCTGCTGCTGCTGCTGCTGCTGCTCCTGTATATGAAGCCTAGGTGGCTGAAACACTGTCAGTTTAGGAGGAAGCCGGAGCAACGTTGCCGCTGAAGCAGCTTGTCCTTTGCTGCTAACTGCCTCGCCTGCTGCAGCTTCCGTTGCCTGGAGAACAGCCCGGGGACCAGACACAGGTAGCGGGGAAGCAGAGCGGGGCATTGCAAGGAAAGGTGAGCTGGCCATTGGCCCAGCTACAAGTGCAGGTGATATCGTGGCTGTTGCTGCCTCGGTTTCCATCGCAGTAGGTGCAGTGAACACAGCAGTCACGGCTGCTTGGATGCCGGGCAAGGGTGACGGTTTTGCGAGAGCAGGAGGGGAAGCTGGAACGGGTGATGGCACAGCAGCAGCTGTCGCAAGGGCAGCAGCACACTCTGCTTCATGAGCTGATGATAGGACTGGCGCTCGCCATGGCAGCGCCTTCGCTGAAGATAGTGGTGCTTCTGCTGGTGTTGCTGCTGCAGCTGCTGATGTTGTCTGACCCACAACGTTGGCCGTCAGTGCGGATGGGTCCGGAAGCTCTGGGCTCTTTGTGGCGACCACAGCTGCAGATGCACCGACCAGCGGATGAAGGCAATGCACAGTCAGCAGCAGATTCGGGAGGAAATTCAAAAGCTTTTGTACTCCGCGGGAAACTCCGGCCAGTTCATTCAGCATCAAATTCAGGCAAGCAGAGGGGATCTCATGCGGAGTTGTAAGCTTCTCAGACGAATATGCTAACGGCCCCGAAAAACATGTGCAGCTTACCCAGGAGGAAATGCGGTAGGTCGGCAACGGACAAACGTAGCACCAACGTAGAGTTCCTAGGACTTCAGCAACAGAGAAAAAAAGAGAGAAGGAAACACAGAAGAAAAAAGATAACCGGATGAAATTCATCTTACCCTGGATGATTTGCGGCAGGTCGGCGAAGGAGACCTCTGGCGGGAGAGGCTGTCCCGTGCGCTGCGCCATCAGCTGCAGCAGCCTACTGTGCTGCGCCTCTATCTTCGCCTGCAGCCCGCAAGACACGGGAGAGGAGAGTGAGGAGAGAGTGAGAGAAGAGTGAGGAGAGAGAGTGAGAGAAGAGTGAGGAGAGAGGGAGAGAAGAGTGAGGAGAGAGGGAGAGAAGAGTGANGGAGGAGGAGGAGGAGGAGGAGGAGGAGGAGGAGGAGGACACGAGAGTGACACAAGGGCTAGTGTTAGCCACAGTGCAACGTTGAACTGCCTCCCTCCACCCACCACCCCAATCCTTCCATGCTTTCCACGGACCTGCATGCTGCACTGTTCTTCTAGAAGCTTCTGCATGCGGTCGACAAACGCCATCTGCTCAGCCACCTGAGCCACCAGGTTCTGCTGCAACACCTGCTGTTGCTCATTGTCCGCTGCTGCTGCTTCACCTCCTGCTGGAGCAGCCTCACACGCAGCGGCAGGAGGCGCTGCTGCTACTGCTGCTGCTGCTGCTGCTGCTGTGGGTGACGCGGCTGATGCCAACGCTGCTTTTGCTGGTGCTGCTCCAGCGCTTGCGCCAGCAATGCATTCAGTGCTGGCACCTTCTGGAACAGCAGCAGCAGCGCCGCCAAGGCAACCCGCAGCCCTTGGTGGAGGAGGAGAACCATCTGGCCTTCTTCCAGCTGGAGCAGGGGGGAGGGGTGAGACGTGCTGTCCGCCCTGCGGCTGAGCTGGGTCCTCTGCCGCAGTGCTCAACCCGCCACTCGAGCCCAACGCCTTCGCAGGCCTCGTCTCAGCTCTCCCTACCTCTACCACACCTTCCACTCTCTTCTTCCTCATGCTGTTTTCACCCCCCTCGCCAACACAGAGCTGCCCAGCAGCCTCCTCCTCCCTCTCAGAACACGGCGTATCTTCGACTCCTTCCGGAACCTTCCGCTTCTTCCTCGCATCACCAGGCAAGGGGCAGCAACTTCCACCACCCTGCTCCGTCGGTGCGACATGAGCACCAGACACACCCTCTGTCCTTGCACACTTGCCGTTGTGCGATTCCGCCAGTGCTGTCGCGGTTGAGAACAGCACAGGCGCCGCAGCAGCAGCTGCTGTCGCACCTGCTGGTGAGCGCGGAGAGAGTGCGGCTTCTAGCAGCGGCAACGCCATTGCTTCTGCTGGCTTTGACGCTCGCGGCATCGGCTGGACTTGTGGAGTTGGAGCAGAAGCAGCTTGTGCTTCTGCTTCATGTATGGGTGACCCCACTGTGCCTGAGCAAGAGGAGGCTGTTGCTGGCAGCACTGCTGCCACTGCTGCTGCAGTAGACCTTGCTCCCTGCTGCTGCTGCTGCAGCTGAGGGCAAATGGCAGGTAGCAGCAGCTGCCGACTCCTCCTCTCCCCCTCTGCTTCAACCTCAGAGCCCTCAGTGTCACTCACTGACACACTGCTGCAGCCAGACGTGGTAGCAACGGCATTGCTCTTGTTTCTGGTGTTGGCGGCAGCACAGGCAGCAGCGGCAGGAGCGGAAATGGCAATGCGCACTATGCAGCTGCCCCTCTCCTCATGAAGACGCCTCTTTTGTAGAAAGCTTTTCAACTGCGCAGCGCGAGCAAAGGACAGGGGGGAGGTGTGGAGGCTAGGGTTTATGGGATTGCTTTTCGCTGCCTTCACATGCAAACCCAGTTGTGGCTTCCATCTTCACTCACCAACTCCAGGTAAAGAGGCAAAGTTCACAAACCTTAGACCTTCACAGCTCAGGACGAGAACTGTTCAGAGGATACACAGCTGGGGAAAACAAAAAAGAACCGCCGAGCTGAGCACTCGGCGTGAAGAAATGCAAAGTACCACACACGACATGACCAACATCTCAAACGCACACACGTACGTGCACCCACACTCACATGCATGCATGGGGTTGCACTACAGGACGACACATACATGCGCCCACACTCCCACCTGGTCCCATCTCCCACCATGTCTCATCTCCCACGATGTCTCATCCCCCACCATGTCCCACCCTGACAATGTCTCATCCCCCACCATGTCCCTTCCCCCACCAGGTCCCATCTCCCACCAGGTCCCATCTCCTACCAGGTCCCATCTACTGCCAGGTACCTTCTCCCACCAGGTCCCATCTCCCACCAGGTACCACCTCCCACCTGGTACCTTCTCCTACCAGGTACCTTCTCCCACCAGGTACCTTCTCCCACCAGGTACCATCTCCCACCAGGTCGCAACCCCTCCATCACGTGTGCCTTCCATGCAATGTCAAGCAACATCCACTTCCCTCCGTCTGTCAGCTCACTGTCCTCCAAACCCTTCTTCCCCATCCCTTCTCCAAGCAAGTACACTGCGCACAAGAACACAACACATCATATCGCAACGCAACGCACCTGCGACTCAGTCACGCCAAGGTCCTTCAGAAAAGGCAGCATGCGTTTCGGCGTTGCCTTGCGGATGCCGCCGAGCTGCGCCACCACAGCCAGGGCTTGCCGTTGGAGGTCTGGTGTCCACCGGATGCGTGCCTTGCCATGGCCCAGCGATATCACCTGCTCCTGCTGCTGCTGATGATGATGATCTTGCTGCTGCTGCTGCTGCTGCTGCTGCTGCTGGTGCTGCTGCTGGTGCTGCTGCTGGTGCTGCTGCTGCTGATGCCTCCCCTGCTGTGGCTCTTGTTTCTGTTCCTCCTCCTGCTGCTGCTGCTGCTGCTGCTGCTGCTGCTGCTGCTGCTGCTGCTGCAGCTGCTGCTTCTCCTGCGCCTGCTGGTGCTGCTGCTGCTGAGGCTGCTCCTGCTGTTGCTGCTGCTCGTGCTGCTGCTGCGGGTGCTGCTGGGGGTGCTGCGGTTGGAGCCAGTGACTTGTTCCTGTGGGGGTATCTGAAGGCGCACAAGGCACAGCAGGCGTCTTGCTACTTCGAACGTCGTCTAGTGCAAGTGCTGAACCATTACCTGTGCATCACAGCAGGGCCAGAATGCAATGAAGGAACCTTTCAGCCAGAAAGACGAAGGACGATGACTCCCTAAAAGCTTCGTAGGACCCTTGCTGACAAAAGCAAGGGGAGTTGGCTCCCCGACCAGCCTTCAAGAGCTCATACCTCCACAACCACACACCAAATGCCATTGTGCAATGCACCCCCTCGCCTGCCACAAAACGATCCCTCCACCCTCCACCCTCCAACCTCCACCCTCCAACCTCCACCCTCCACCCGCAAGCCACTACACCTACACCACGCCGTGCCACGTCATGGCAAGGCAGACACACATCGCGCACGGCATAAACCTCAGAACCTCAACACGTCGTCCGATGCCGTACTGTTCGTCCAAGGCAGGATCGTCGGCCCGCGTTCCTCGCCTTACCCAAACCCCACACCAGAAAACGTATTTCGCCAAAGACCCGTCGCCTCTGGCAGCCAACCCTCAACGACGACCGCTGTCCCACTCACGAACGAGCTCTGTCGTGCAAGCCAACACGACAAGACTTGCAAAGCCTCCCCGCCCCCTCGCCCCGGATGCCCACAGAGATACCCCCGGAGACGTGGGTGTGTGCACATGACTTAGGTGCGAAAGAACAGCCTGCTAGCAAGATGCCATCCAGGGTCCTCACAGTGTGTGGCTCTCACCGCCACACCAGCTCGCTCACACGTACGGTCATCGGCGTCAGAAGAGCTGGCGTTGGCAGGGGACGTTGCGACTTGCTGCTCCCCAACATCAACGTGACCGTGGCCCGAGAAAGCTCGAGACTTCGCCTCAGTAGAACGAGGGACGGAGGGTGACGAAGCCCTGGGCGAAGCGAGGGAAGATGAGGGGAGAGAGGCCGAGGCCGATACGGAAGCAGGGAAGGCTGCAGCTTCCGCGCGTGTGGCTGCCAATGTGGCGAGTTCCACCGGCGCGGGCTGCGAAGCCCTCGGCATGGGACTGGCGCATGAGGCAGCGGCAGCGTCATTCGACAGCTTGACGTGTTTAGCCGGACGTTGCTCTTCCTGTTGCTGCTGGTGCTGATGTCGGTGCAGTTGCTGCTGTTCTGGCTGCTGCTGCTGCTGCAGCCGCTTGGTCTTCTTTGGCTTGACCGGCACGAAGACAGGAGTGATGGGTCGGCGCGAGACAGGATGGGGAGCGCTCGCTGGACTGGCGGCATGTCCTCCAGTGGTGGCAGAAGAAGCTGGAAGGGCACCACCACCTCCACCATCACCACTACCACCACCGGCAGCAGATGCAAGAGGAGGCGGGGGTGGAGGAGGAGAATCTCGTCCTTCGTCCTGGCAATTGCTCTGAATCATGCGGCGGCTGAGGTTAAGGAGCTCCTGAGAGCAATTGGCGCTTCTGTTGTCGCTGCTGCCACTTGTGCCCCCGCCGGTGACAGCGCGGTGGTGGTCCGCCATGCCTGGCATGCGCAGGCACTGAGAAGCCGACATAAGTGCCTCAGAAGGACAAACTGACTTCTAACTCGTTGCCGGATTCAGACCTGGACCAGCGCCGCACACCCTGACATGAAAACTTGGATGAAAACTTGGAGCCTGTGTCCGAGAACGACCTTCGAGGACCTTCCGAGCTCCGTGAGCGAGGGGGCGGGGCGTGAGTGCACCACAGGAATCCGGGTTTGGAGTTCGCGTCCAATGCTTGGGCAACTACTTCCGACGACGGAAGACGACGGATATCCGAAAAGAATCAATGATGGAGGCGAGCGCAACTTTACTATGGCGGACAACCTGCTCCATTCGTCGGTGACTCCGCGTGACGAGGATGAATCTAAGTGCATGTGCTTCTTCGCTCTCCCCAAACCCCTTCTCCTCACCTCACCTCCATCACATCTCACCACAGTGACGAGGTGAGGTGATAGCACCAACCAGCCCTTCCCTCTGCAAGCGATGGCCGTCGCAGTTGGCAGCCTGCGCTGTCCCGCATGAGAGCGCTACACGGGGCCATCAAGCCGGGTAAAAGCAGGCATGGCAAGCTGCAACGGCAGTGCTGCAGCGGGAGTGCAGCGAGTGTCCACACAGCAAGGCGATTGAAGTGAGGGTTTTTCATGAGCGGTCTTGCATGCGAAGCCGCAGACAGCACAAGCAGCGGCGCAGCAACGCACTCACTCGCCCTCCGCGTCACAGGCGCGCGAGTGGGCTGAGCTGACGACTGTCGGGCCAGCGGCTCCCAAAGCAGCAAACGTGACAGCAAGTGTCACGGATAGGAGTGAAGCATACAAAACAAAAGCTTATGTAGTGCAACCTTCTATGCTGAGCCGCTTGTATGCCGTTTTATTATTAGATGAATAAGGACTAAACTTTGTGAGGTTTCTGGATAATCAGCAGGTCATTCGTCTTCTTCATGTGAAATATTTGGACAGCCAGGTCAAGGCATTATTGAATTGAGGTAGATTATTCTTCTCAAGTAAATTACTTCCAACCATGGAAAATCATAACAATAACATGTACATTGAACCATCACATCATGATCAAAATATGATATTCTTAGAATAAAAACTAAAATAACTCATCATTCAATATAAAATAAAGAAAAAAAATAAATAAATACCCTCAAGATGTTTTGTTCATAGTAAAAATGATGAAGATTCATGGATGTTAACATTAATAGAATCCAAATTTGTTAATTATTTATAAAAATTCTATATTCAAAATCCCCATAGCTAAGATTAATAATAATTTCATAATTCTTGAGAAAATTTTAGTAATTGTTTTTTTAACTCTTCGAGATTTTGTATCCAAGAACAAAATCCTAAGAAATGATAAATTTTCCATTAAATTAATTAATTTAAATTACTTTTTATCTATATAGGATCCTTTGTGCCCTTGTTAGTGATCATTTTATACCTTGAGAGGCTTTGTAGTTTTCAATATGAAAATTTTGCCTTTTAAAGGGTTTTTTCCTTCATTAAAAGTGCACTTATAGTTTTATGTTGTAATTCCGAACCTGCAAATAAACTATTAATGTTAAATTTATATTAGTAGCTTAGGGAATTTTTTCATTTCTCCTAATGTGAATTTCGGATTCCTCGTTGGCCACGTCACATAGTTTGGTGCATTCCCAAGATTGAAATCGATCGTTCACGAGGATGTGACCATGCTGGTGAACAGCATGAAGGGTCACAATTTGGAAGATCAATATGGATGGAATTGTGTGGCTGCGGCCAATTCGAAATTCAGAATCTGGTTTTCGGATGATTCCAAGAAGAACCTTCTGTGTTTTGTAGAAGGCAAGAGACTAAACTACTTATTGGAAACATTTTAATACTAACCTATAAGGTACAATCTGGAATGGAAAAGTACTAAAGCGTATTGACCAATGAAGTATGCGTCACTCGTGACCTCATACTGGGTGGCTGACAGCAGCATGATCTCACCTACGCTCTTCGGAAGGAGAACTGAGGGAATAGGGAAAAGGCATCTTGTCCAGCGATTGAGGGAACGCACCGGGCACACTCTGATCCCAGAAATTCAGGGAGTGGCCATCGCAGCCATGACGAGCAAAGAACCACAGCCAGGAGTTCACGAGAATTTGAGTTTCAGTTTAACCTTCATTCAAACGTATTATTTTAATATACTGACCGTACGAAACCAGCTGATCCTCACTGTAAAGTAGAACACTTATACTGAGGTTTTGTCCGCGAAAGTGAAAAATACGGCAGACCGTTTTCCACCAAAGGGCAGTGCCATGTGGCTGCAAGAAACGGCGGGCACAGTTTCCGGGCAGGTGAAAAACAGCAATACTGAAAGATTCCCTTCCCGAGCGGCTCCCGCAAGCCGTGCCCCCTTGACCCCCGACAAATGAGCCGTTCGCGAAAAGCGACAGAAATGCCTGCTTTCCATGAAGCCACCATTCAACCGAGCGCGCTACATTGCAAAAACCGGTCGTGGCCTGTTCGTCGTAACGTTCTTGGATGAACATTTTAGCACAACAAAGCCAAGTAAGATTGAACCAACGTCGAAGGTACTATCAAAGGTTGATAGTCCCTCGCATAAAGCATTTTTGTGCTTTTTTCACCGGCGGCTGCTGTTCACTTCACGGCCGTGCCTGCGAGTTTCGGCTTAGCGTTACAGGTGAGCTTGAGGAAAGACCCACTTCCCCTTGTACATGCGCACACATTCGTATCGACGGTGAGAGTCACATGAAGGAATGACCCCATTACATCCTGCGGCGAGAAACGGTTCGATGTAAAGCAGGCCGGGGACAATCGGTATATTATATGCTAGGAGTGAAGCCGATAATCGATGGGACGGCGAAGTTACGGGGTACCCCGTTTTCAGACGTCGAACACGCTATCCACCCCGTGCGGCAGATTTTGGACTCTATCTGTCCTGGGGTCTCGGTTTTTGGTCTCAAGGAACCCCGACTTCGAAATTTTGAATTCAGGCTGCCCCGCAGCCAGTGTTTCAGGCACAAGGTACCCCTTCGGGTACATGGTCATTATCCCTGAGTGTCCATTTTACGACGTCGGCGCATTCTCTCAAATGTTTCTGTTATAGTTTTCTTTCGGCACGGAGGCGGGATAGTGTTCAAATGTCATGACGAAAACGAGGCCTTGCGATGTGAGCTGGCCTCATATTTTGGCCGAAGTTTTCGAAATGGTTGTCTTTTCCTATTTCAGGTGGGGTATTTCAGTACATTCTGAATACCACGTCATTTCGGGGTATTTCGAATCGGCGCATAATACCCCGCGGGGGACGACGTCTCTACACGGGGCATCTTAGGACCAATGTTTTTAAGTCGAGGCTCTTTTTACTAAAAATATAGAAATTGGGGCATCATGTTCTCAAATGATCACGGTCGGGGGATTTGGCGATATCGGTGAGCAAACCCGGGGTACCGGGATATTTTCCTGTCGATGGGAACATGTATTTATTCCTGCCAATGTCTGAGACTGGGACCGGCGTGCATCCAACTCAAAATTTTCAAGGAATTCCCCACCTGCCAGACTACTCACTTGTTTTTCGCCACTCATTAGAAGTCGCACCACATCTTTTGATGAACAGTGATTGCGGCCGTGACCAGATTATCCTCGCTCCGATCACGGTTGTCCGCGGACGCAGCCGTGCTTGAGCACCTCCGGTTTGCCCTCGGTAAAAACGTTGGGTGCGCCTGGGAATCCTTGTGGTAATTGGGCGCTACCAACGACTGAACTTGCTGTCCGCAGGGTTTTCTCCCTAGTACACTTGCTGTTCGCGGCTGGGAATGGGTGAGTGGGAACATGATCGAAGTTCGCCAACGATTTCACCCACCCACTTTCCGCCGACCACCTCTGTGGATGGATTTGGGTGCGCGGGTGGGATGTGGTTGTCGGACAGTTTTTTCCGGCATGTTATACAATGACGACTGGCAAATGCAGTGAACACTCCTGATGGCGATTTCAGGAAGCCGTTCGACAAGCTTCTGACAGGCGCCTGTTTTTCAAAAATTATCTTCACACATAGAGAGAAAATTGTATTTTCTTCCACTCAAGTTTGCTGCCGGACCTCGTCGGACACGAGCATCGGGAAAGTGGGTGGGCTCGGCATGTTTCACACACTTTCTGGTCGAGAATTTTCCCGGATCTCTTGTCGCTGATGTCATCAAGTAGGCGATTTTCGATCATGTTCCCACTCACCCATTCCCAGCCGCGGCCGCTATGGCTCGGGCTGGATAAACAAAAACGGTTTTACAACCCTCACGTTTACGAATCCATGTTTGAAACTTCAACAGCTGGAAGCCCAATGTCTATCCTCGATTGGGAAGATTACGCTCCGAACCTCGCCTACATCGAATATCGCTAAGGAGTGTGAAAGTTCGTAGACTCGAAGATTTTTAAAACGACACGATCAAGAGGGTGTCTGATTGCGCTAAACCCTTTGTTCAGCGTCCACCGATTACCAGCCGCACCAGCTGGTAGAGGCAAAACGAGGGCGCTAGTCACTTCAACTCGACGTCGGCTGTCAGACGTCCGATATCCAGTAGTTCGTCCGGCGAACTCCCAAGGAAATATTCGCTAAGAACTGTGTACAAATATTTTCGTCGACTTCAGGGGGAACGCATAGAACAAATAGCGCGGTTAGGCCAGCAAATTCTGCATTATTCTAAATTAAAAAATGTCTAATACATCAACGACAGACATTTTTCAGTCCTGTTCGAAGCCAGTAAACAACGTTTCCTGCTCAAATTTCTTCAGCTGATGAAGGCATGCCTCGCATGTTCATTTATTCCTTTCAATGCACGGCCAGTAGATATGGAGACTCAAAATGGTCCCTTTTCCCGAGTGCTGGAAACTTCTTAAGCAAACAATCCTCCTGTAATCGACGGTGGTGGAGCCAAGCGATATCCGCCTTTTCGCTACATTCAAAGGTCAGTGCCACATTGGGCGATTGCGAACCATAACGAGAGCACGGTCCGCTACCTTTTGCAAAAAAACGTGAGCTGTCCACCGCGCATATTTTGTTTGAACTTAAAGAAGGAGCCAACCATCTCCATCATCATTTTACATAGGCCAGGGCAATATTAACTCCTATCCCTGCTAGGGCTAGATGTCCTTGTCAAAACTTTACAATTTTCAATCCCATTTATCTCAGACGTAGCTTCCTTGGTCTACTCACTCAACCTCATGCGTCTTCAGTTTCGCTTGAAGATAATGTTCCATCTTTGGTTCACAATCGATTGCCACAAGAGGCATCATTAAATCTCACTAATATAACTCCCCTGAATTTCTCTCAATATTCATGTAACAGATCATACAATGGAATTTGAAAATATCGACGCCTACCATAGCTAATCTAGATTCCGCAATGAATTACCACGATAGTTTTTGTGATGTAAGTAGATGTAGACTCCGCTAGAACTTGGGAGTGTAAATAACATTATGTTTTTCAGCGCTCCTCGAATCTTCAATTGGTGCATGCCGAAGTGTGTCCGCCAGTTGTTGTGCCATCAGAAAAGTCATGTGAAAACTGTATTGAGGAGACTGAATGTGCAAACAATCGAGGTAAACTTTCGATCTACACCCTTCATCCCGTCAAGTGATGTCCTAGACCTTAGTCACGTTCATTTCGAGTCTTGCACCTCATCTAGACATATGGTTCGAGACTGAAACTACTTGGCAAAAACTTGGACCAACAGTAAAGACACATTCTCGCCTCTTTCCCCTCCAAAAAAACATGGCTCGTCTGAAAAATGAAGCACCGTACATGCTTCAAGCAAAGGGAGTGGTAAAGGTCCCAAAGCTCAGCCAATTGTGATACAAGCATACAATTATCCTCTTTCATTATGCACGCTTTGGCAAGAGATCGGATACAGTAACTGTTAGCGCAAGGCTTCCTAGCTTTAGATGGCACTCGTTCCCATCAACACTTACAACCTTAGCCACTTTCCCACCAAGTTTCTTCACAAGCACCTCTTCTCCCTCACGCGGCCGCCATGTGGTAGACTTCGTTCTCCGTTCGTTCGAAAGCCGTGAGCTGTGGCCCTCTGCGTTAACTCCCTGATGCGGTTTCCCAGCGGCTTGTGGGACAGAAATGTCGTCGTGTGTCGCAGGCCCTTGGCCCACCGCGGCAGGATCACTTCCAGGCATGTTCATCACAACCTTGGCAGGCTTCAGGGCATCGGCGAGCGGAGATGCAAACGAAGAGATATCCGCGTGTGCTCTCTTCTCCATCTCCCAAACAATCCCTTTCCTCCTCCCTTGCCTTTCGCCGCCTCTGCCACCCTTTGGACTCCCTCTTCTGTCCGAAACACCTCCTCTCTCATCCTCCCTCCCAGTGCTGTCGGGAGGGCCCTCTATGACGGCGTCGGCTGCTGCAACTGCTGCAACGGCAGCTTCAAAGGCAGAGGCAGCTCGAGCTATCCTTGCTCTAGCTGCTGCAGCCTCTGCTTTCATCTCTGACTCCTGCTGTCGCAGTAGCAGCTGCTCCCTCAAACAGAGATCATCGAAAACTGCCTTGGCCTGCAGGCAGAAAACAACATGCCCACCAACTCTCAACTCCCTTAGTCGGTCAGTCTCCAAAAGGCTCGCTGGGTAAACCAGACGGCGCAGGGGGCATGGTCCTCAACACAAGACATCATCTCACGCGAGCAAGCTGCCACGTTGTGGAGCATTCCCCAAGCTTCCATCATCCAATTGTTGGTGGATACAAATCGGTCAAACATCCAAGCCCTCCCTGGTGTGCGGAACACCAACTGCTCCAAGAGTGCCCTTTACACAAATGCGACCTTCATACAAAAGCGCCCTTGACACAAATGCGACCTTCACACAAAAGCGCCCTTCACACAAAAGCGGCCTTCACACAAAAGCGCCTTTCACACAAAAGCGACCTTCACACCAAAGTGACCTTCACGCAAAAGCGACCTTCACACAAATGCGACCTTCATACAAAAGCGCCCTTGACACAAATGCGACCTTCACACAAAAGCGCCCTTCACACAAAAGCGGCCTTCACACAAAAGCGCCTTTCACACAAAAGCGACCTTCACACCAAAGTGACCTTCACGCAAAAGTGACCTTCACGCAAAAGCGACCTTCACACAAATGCAACCTTCACACAACAGCAACCTTCACACGAATGCTGTACCATGTTGCACTGTCTGCTGTCACTGACCGCCCTTGACCACAAGTCTGCGTCAGACAATTCGGAGTTGTCAATGCACATCCGTAAAGTGCCAGAAAAGACCTCCCGGCGTCATGGCTCTCCTGCACCCAGCAAGGCAGGACTCATGCTATCTGAACGTTTTGCAAAGCGCCTAAGAAAACTAAAAACTGGCCGTCGCCATGGCTCACCTGCAGCCGGCAGGGCAGGAAATAAACATCCAAGATATTTCGTATAACATCTAAGAAATTCTGAAGTTGCTGAAGGAGTCGACTGGCACCAGGGCTCTGTCACAGCTGGTCAGCCAGCAGAGGCTCATCAGAGTCCATCACTCACCTCTGCATGCTCCCGCGCAATCGCAGCTCTGGCCTCCGCAGATTCCCTCGCGCTCTGCTGCTGCCTCTCCATCTGCGCGACCAACGACTCGACGAGACCACTCTTTCCCTGACTTTCTGCCTGCTTCTGCTGCTGCTGCTCTTGCTGCCGGCTGTGCTGCTGCCCCAGCAGCTGGCGCGCTCGAGTGACCAGGGTGGCGGGAAACCCCTTAGCAGTGGCGATGGAGAGCGCGTTGGACGTGCCGGCCTGACCCCACAGTACTCGGAACGTAGGCCGCAGCGTTTCGACGTCGAACTCAACGCACGCGTCCTCAAACCTCTCATCCGCGGCCTGGAAAGGGAACACACGAATGAATGAAGAGTTGGACGAGGGATGACGAGGAGGAACTGCAACGGACATGCGTGATACCGTTACACGCATTTCAAAAGCTCGTCGTATTCTTGATATCATGAGCTTTCGAAGAAAAAAAAGGGGAAGAGGATGAAGGAAAAGAGAGGAGGCAAGAGGGAGGGAGGGCCTTGAGGGAGACATGGAGGGGTGGGGGGAGCGGGACGCAGTGATGAAGGGGATGGAAGGGAGCTATGCGTAAAAATACGGCGCAACGTTTTTTACGCCGTTTTTTGCGCAGCGTTTTTTCTGTCGCGTCTTTGAAAGCTGTGCCGGTTTTTTCCTTCCTGTTAAAACTTTAAATTCCTCCCCCCCCCGGGGGGGGGGGGGGGGGGGGGGGGGGGGGCAATTTAAAGGAGGGAGGGTGATCCCCCCCCGACCTCCCCCCCGGGGCCCGTGCCCCAGACTTTATGGGTCACTAGCAGGGCACCACCTTCCATCCATGTCACAATGTCACCATGTCACATGTCACTAACCAATCCATCATATGACATTTGCACCACAATGTCACCAAGGCACATGGGAAAGAAATGGGAAAAAGTTATCGAACCCCCCGCGAAACAAGTTTTTAAATATTTTAGTTAAAATTCATAAAGAATGGCGCAAAAAAGCGTTCAAAACGCCGCAAGCGTTTTTTTAGCATTTTTAACGCCCGGTTCAATGAAAGCTGCGACGTTTTTTAACGCATAGGAAGGTAGCAACCCCGGGATAGGGAGGGGGTTTTGGCCTTTGACTTGCACATACAAAAGACCTGGAGAGTGTGAGGCGTGCGCTGCGTCTCCTTAGAATCCACTGGCACTGGGATGGAAAGTAGCACAGGCGTAACATCTCTCTCGCACGTAACCATCCACGGGATGGAATGACCATCCATGGGATGGACAGTGGCACAGGCCAAACATCTCTCTCCCAAGAGTGACCATCCATTTTCCACCCATGCCTTGCATGTCACCACATGGTTCATGGGTTTGTGGCAATTTGTGAGAGATCGTGGCGGTTTTCGTCCCCTCAGCTACGTCGACCAAAGCCAGTGAACTCCACAAACTCGTCCTCTGACGTGTCTGCACCCTTGATGGTGTCCTTTGCACACCACCATCCCCACTGGGTGCTCTGTCGACAAAAGCGAGAGGGTTCCGGGGGGGGGGGGGGGGGGGGGGGGGGGGGGGGGGGGGGGGGGGGGGGGGGGGGGTCACTGCACAAGACTGTACCTTGAGTGCCTTCAGTTGTGAGTAGTGTGTCGTTGTGACTGTGAGGCATGCGCCTCGTTGCCCTACCACGCCGTGCTTGCTGTCAACGTTACTCTCACCGTCACTCCCACTGGCAGTGAATTCAATATGGTCCCCGTCGCCACCGTTGCTGTCACTGTCCTTCAGTCCCCCGTGAGTTCCGTCGGTCTCGCACTTGGCGGGGATTTGGGAGCCCGCAAGGTGCGTGAGCACGGCCTTGGCCAGCGCCGCGCCTTCTGATGGGTCGGTGCCGCTGCCCACCTCGTCCAGCAGCACGAGGGACAGCGGCGTGGCGGCGTGCAGCACGCGAATGGTGCGGCGGATGTGGCCGCTGAATGTGGACAGACTCTGCTCCAGCGACTGCAGCGCGTGGCAACAGAAAGAAAAAAAACCATACATGGTTGCTGAATGTGGACAGACTCTGCTCCAGCGACTGCAGCGCGTGGTGAGAGGAGAGTGTACGAAGGAGCAGAGGAAAAAAGGGAGCGAAAAGAACGAACTCATGGATGGAAGAAAGCAGAGAGTGACTAGTGGCTCAACGCACTGCATGGGATGAATCACTCCTGCTTGAGATTCTGCCACTCAGATCACTCACTCCTGCTTGAGATTCTGCCACTCAGATCACTCACTCCTGCATGAGATTCTGCCACTCAGATCACACACTCCTGCATGAAATTCTGCCACTCAGATCACTCACTCCTGCAGCCTGCCAAACGATACTGACCTCAACAAAAAAAAGTATTCCCCCCCTATTGCAGCCGTGGCGGAGGAAAAAGCAGCAGGAGAAACAGCAACAGTGGCAGAAGCATCATGAGAAGCAGCAACAAAGAGGGGGG
>SZWC01013187.1:5591-20701 GCA_023375785.1 Penium margaritaceum
AGAGAGAGAGAGAGAGAGAGAGAGAGAGACAGCGACAGAGACAGAGACAAAGAGAGGGAGGGGGGGGATGGGGGAGAGAGAAGAGGGGTGAGAAAGAGAAGGGGGGAGAGGAGAGGGGGGTGGGGGAGAGAGGGAGGAGAAGCCCTCGGGCACATCAGAACTGAGATCCTAATTGTGTGAGAGGCGCTTGTTCAAGGTGAGAAGAGGGGGGACGAACGGGTGAGGCTTCTGGTGACATTGCATCTCCAAACCACACAACAAAGCCCTGCCTACCAGTCCCAAGCCTTTTTTCAAGCCACAGCTAAGGCTGGATCACCAGCCATGCAGTGGCCTACAGGTCCAGCCTCCATGCATTCCACACAGTTTGTCAGTGTGACCTAATCTTGCCTCCTACCTTGCAAAAGCCAAGCAGTGCTATGCCACCAAACTGGTTTGGTGGCATAGCACTGTCCCCATTGCCCTTGCCACTCCTCATCATTCCACATCGCCTCTTCCCACCCCTTGCAATTCTTTTCCAGCAAACCGTGCAAGAGGAGCTCCCCATCCTGCTAGGCCAACACCAGCTCAACCAAAATCACAACCGCGACCACAGTCATCACCCTGACCAAGACCAAGACCAAGACCAAGACCAAGACCAAGACCAAGACCACGACCAAGACCAAGACCAAGGCCACGACCAGGGCAACGACTACAACCACAACCACCACTACCATCATGACCCCAATCACGACCACGACCGCAGCCACGACCACGACCGCGACCGCGACCACGACCGCCACCGCGACCATGACCACGACCATGACCACGACCACGACCACGAACACCACGACCACGAACACCACGACCACAACCACCACCACGACCACCACCACGACCACCACCACAACCACCACCACGACCACTACCGCGACCACCGCCACCGCCACCGCCACCGCCACCGCCACCGCCACCACCACCGCCACCGCCACCACAACCACGTCCACGACCACGGACAGGACCGCAACCACGACCACCGCCATGACCACAACCACGGCCATGGCCACGGTCACGGCCATGGCCATGACTGCGACCAATACGAGGACCAGGACCACAACCACAACCATCACCATACACAAAACCTACAATCACAACCACAACCAAGTCGCGGTCACCACGCCCTGCTCCTTCAATCCGACACTGTCTCACTGGCTACCACTGTTTCGCCGTTAGCATGCCCCAGGTCAGCCAAGCACAACCCCAGAGACACCACCTGCTCCCCCCCACCCCACGTACCACCCAGAGACCCCTGCACCCCTGGCGTACCTGCAGGCAGAACCACGGCAAGGACCCACAGCTTCCCACCCACGCAAGTGCCCGCTTCACTTGCATATGGCACCAAATGCACGGCAGCAAAGCAAAAAGTCCTCAACAGAGAAGCAGCGTCTGTGCATCACCACCTACCAGAAGGTGCCAGCCGTTTTGCCAAGGCCAGCTGGCGTCACAAGCAGGTTGCACCAACGGATCCAATCTGAGGTCAGCCGACATCCCCAGGGAACCACAACGCCAACGGTGGCACACAGGCCAGAAGCGGCCCGTTTCATATTCCAACACCATGTGCTTCACACTCTCCACCGAACCATACGCTACCCGATGACAACGAGCTCGCATCTATCCTCCCAGAACCAGCCAGCCCACCCCACCCCCCCACCCGCCCCCGGCCCATCTTCCCACTGCAGCCAAGTCCATCACACGAGACGGGACACACACATTCAACCCACTCAACACGACCCCATCTGCCCCTCACCTGCTCCCCCTCAGAACCTGCAGCAGCACCACGGCCTCGCCATTCCTTGCGCGCTGCCGCAGCGTGTGCGCCACCGTACGCAGGCCGTCAGGGAAGGGCGCGCGTAGCACATGCGGGTGCTCGCGCTGGCCGACGCGCAGGATGATGTCGCCCGGGTGCAGCCCGCGCGGGTTGGTGAGCGGCCACTGGCNGTCCACGTCCGTATCTGCGTCGGACGACGCCCTTCTTGCTCTGTTCTCCTGAAGAGGGTCAAGAGAATATGGGACTCGGTTGGGCTGAGGCCGCTGCTAACTATTGCCTTGTGGTGCCGATGCCGCCGATGGTACTTGCGTGCTTCCTTGCTACTGCTGCTGCAACAGCCGCTCCCACTGCCAGTGCCGCTGCCGCTGCCGCTGCTGACGCTGCTGCTGCCTCTGATATTGCCGCTGCCGATATGCAGCTGGTGTGACTGCCGATACTGGATTCTGCACGCGCTCAAGATGGCTGGTCACCCGCACATGCTCCAAATGGCTGGTGCTGCTGCTGCTGCCACCTGCTGCAGCAGCAGCGCTCTCGCAGGCAACACCTCTGACGCTGCTCCACGATGGAAAACCTCGAACCCTCTAACCAGATACCTTTCTCCTGTCTAGCAAGCTTTGCTTGTCCAGGCTTTCCCTGCAATCCACCCTGTGCAATGCCAACTGCCGTGCTGCTCACGCACGGGAGGTCGCAGGCTATGGACAAGTGAAACAAGCCATGGCGCTCAAATTCAGTCCCTGCCAACAACCCAAACCACGAAGTTCTTGGTGGCGTGTTCTGCTCCTACCACCGTTCCCCCCAGCATTGCCTGAGCTGGCGTCCCAGTGCGTGCACCGGTGCCCTGGTGCTTGCCACTTCCGTCGCACTGCGCCTGATTAAAAACGGTGAAGACGCTTGCCACAGCACCAAACGTTTCAAACAGGCAGATCCCAGCGGGTGTCCCTTCGCTCAGTTCCGCCTGCTGCCGTGCACACCGCTTGCGGCCGCGGGCCGTTCACAACCGCCCGCTGTTGCCCCCCCCCTTCCTGCCTCACTACCGCCTGTTCCTTGAGGCCCCTGGGGCCGAGTAGAAGAACCAGGAGACGCCTTGGTGCGGGATGGCGATCACGCGACACACACGTGGTCCGACCAACACCGTCCTTGTCCGCTCAAGGGGCCGCGAGTGGCAGGCAAGACAGCGTGCTGCGAGGCCATCGACGTTCTTCCACATTGCTCGCCAATTACTCCGCGCTCGTTGTTTCGATTCAATTTCATTAATTTGATTCGGGTTCGATTCCAAATCGAAGCGAATGCGATCCTCCTGTCACTTCCCCTGTCAGTCGCACCCTTGTCCTCGTGATCTCCCCTCTTGGCTGCCTGCTCCCTTCCCTCACCAGCACCGCTCGCACCTCCCTCGATCCGCCCTCCGTCACCTCCTCCCTCTGCCGGTCGCTTCTGGACAGAGATTCGGGAGGGAGACTAGCGCGACCCCGTGCCCTGTGCCCCGTCCCAACCGCGGCGACACGACCACACCTTCGTTCCCTGCTTTTGCTGCGGTGAAGTCAGGGCACTGAAGAACGATTCAGCGATCGAGCGAGAGTGGAATCTTGCAGTGCAGCGCGTGGCCGAGAACAGGCCGGACACGATGCTTCGCAGCACAACGGCAGCAGGCTGTGTGCGTGAGGGGCAATGGGGAGGCAAGCGGATGAGGATCAGTTGGTGTTGTGGCACGAGACGGCTGCACACAGACGGCTGGCGATACGGAGTGGCCTTGAGGCAGTGCGGACCCTGTCAGCCTGGTGCTTCTGTTACGACCGTCTTGGCTTATCAAGAAGTAGTAGTAATTCGTCAGTTGGAAGAATGGGTTGAAGAAAGAGGAAATCCAGTCGTGAACCAAACGTCGAAGACGCCAACTCGTGCTCCGTCCAGCAACGCTTCCAGAGGATAGAACGTCACGGCTTCAGGTGCGCTCGCCTGGAGGTGGAGCGGTAGGAATCGGTGGACGCGTCGTTCCTTCAGCTTCAGCAGCATGCACTCGACGATGCCGCCATCGGTTTTCCTCCAGTGACGAGAAAGCAAAACGGCTTGTGGACGTTTCTCTGCGAAGGAAAACACAATTTTTCCGCGGTTTTGAAAAGGGCACGCCAAAATGACGACTCGGTGGGTGGGTGCACAAAAATAACGACTTCCTGGCGGGGCACACAAAACTGACGACTTCCTGGCGGGGCACGCAAAAATTACGGCTTTCTGGCGGGGCATGCAAAAATGATGACTTCCTGGCGGGGCATGCAAAAATGACGAAAAGCAGATGTGCCAATTTCTGAAAGGGCACTCAAAAATGATAGCTCTGCCATGGTTGCGCCAACATCAGCATACTGTCCATGGAAACATTCACGTAGAAAGTGCGTCTATCTTCACCGTTCTCTCATTGTAAAAGTGTAGTGTCTTTTCTTTTTCTTGCTTATGAAAGATCCCATATGGTCTTTTCAGTTTGAAAAAACGTGCCCTCCTATTTCCTTACCATTTGATCTCTCGCTTGAAGTTGCTGTCAACCTCTTCTACTCCAAAATCTTTGTCAAAAAACACAAAAGTAGCATCGTTTTCTAGAGGGAACACAAAAATGATGCATTCTGTAAGAGCACACAAATATGATACTTTCTTAAAATATATGAAAACGTAACTTTTCACATATGGCACCAATTGATGTCAACATTTCACATCTTGTAAATTACAAAGTGCACATCCTAATGACCCCCCTAACTTAAAACTTTTGAATGTGTCTTCCTCACCATAGGCCCCTTCTTATGTAATAAAAAGAGGGATCATTATTGTATTTTTCTTCATGATTCTTCTCTTTTTAGGGTTTGTACAAGGAATGGCGTGGGATTTAGTGAAATTTATACATGACAAGTCTTCAAAAACCTCTAAACCATACATTTTATATGTTCGTTAAAATGTGCCAAAGGGGTATATTCTACAATGAACATACTATATGTTCATATTATATGACAAGTCTTGAAAACAAATCTTAGCCATACATATTATTTGTTCATTGAAATGGGCAAAGGGAGTAGACTATACAATGAACATATCATATGATCATTGTATATTCTACCCCCTTCGCCCATTTGAATGAACATATAACATGTATGGTTTAGAGGTTTTCCAAGACTTGTCATGTATAAATTTCACTAAATCCCACGCCATTCCTTGTACCAACCCTAAAAAGAGAAGAAGCATCAAGAAAAATACAATAGTTATCCCTCATTTTGAAACAAAACAAGGGGCCTATGGTGAGGAATCCATATTAAAACATTTTAAGCAAGGGGTTTCATTAAAATGTGCACTTTGAAGTTTACAAGATGTGAAATTTTGACATCCATAGGTGCCATATGTGAAAAGCTACGATTTCTATGTATTCTAAAAAGGTGATGTATTTGTGTGCTCTTATAAAATGTGTCATTTTTGTGTGCCCTCTCAAAAACGATGCTACTTTTGTGTCTTTTAACAATGAGTTTTGAGTACAAGAGGTTAACGGTAACTTCAAGCAAGAGATCAAATGGTGAGGAAATAGGAGGACGCATTTTGTAACTAAACAGACCATATGCAATCTTTCATAAGCACGCAAAAGAAAATACATTACACTTTTACAATGAGAGAACAGTGAAGATAGACGCACTTTTGACATAACTATTTCCATGGACAGTATGTGGATGTGGCACAACCAAGGCAAAGCTGTCATTTTTAACTGCCCTTTCAGAAAGAGGTACATCTTGTTTTCATCATTTTTGCGTGCCTCGCTAGAAAGTTGTCATTTTTGCGTGCCTCACCAGAAAGTTGTCATTTTTGCTTGCCCCGCTAGGAAGTCATCGTTTTTGTGTGCCCCTCCACTGAGTCATCTTTTTTGCATGCCCTTCTAAAACCACCGTTAAAATTGCATTTTCCTCTTTCTTTACGTGCATCTGTCGGCTGCCAATAGCACGAGCCACGTTTGTTGTTGACTCCCCTGCGTTTGATGCCGCCCCACTATGTGCTTGCCCCGCACAACCACAGACACTAGATCCAGAAACAGATTGAAACCTAAAACATCAATGAAGCCCAAAGAATACTGAAAACTCTAATCCACCTTCACTCACAAATACCAAAACTCTGACAGTGGATTTGCCTCCAACCTCATAACACACACCTCCAAAACCTTTTTCAGCATAATAAACAACACCTCCAAAAATACATTCTGATAGAAGAAAACTTCCACCACCAACTCGCCCAAATCAAATACACCAAACACCTTGAACAAGCTTCACATGTCCTTAGCAGCCTCATCAAGTCCAGAAAACAAGACAACAAAATTGAAGCCCTCAGGGAAAAAGGCAAACAACCAACCAAATTTATCACAAGAATAAGCCGGATCATCACATCCTTCAACATGACGCTTTTTACCCATAAAATCAGCTATCTTTGCCCTCCACTACTCCCACCACTTCCGTAACTCCCGTCTCACCACCATCAAACACTCACCTCCCAAACCACTATCGAGGAAATCATCGCTACAATCAAATCCCTCCCCCGTAAGAAGAGCCATGGTCCAGATGGCCTCACAGCATATTTTTACAAACACACCCCAAACTTTTACCCCCAATCTTTGCTAACCTTCTTCTTGGACGTACTTGCCCACCCAGAAAACCAACCTGAATTCACGGAATCTATTATAGCAATACTCTTCAAAACATGCGACCCCACCCTCATAAAGAGCTACCGCCCAATTTCACTCAACACAATAAAAAAGATACTCACCAAAATCATTACCAATGGACTAAGGAAAAATCTACTAAGCGTCATTAGCATAGAACAAACCGGCTTTGTCCACGGCATAAATATCAAAGACACCCTATCCTGCATCCTCAACCTCCAACACTAGTCAACCCGTACTAAACACGAACTAGTCTTCCTCCTAACGGAATTTGAGAAGGCATACAACACCCCCATAGGACCATATCTTCATCGTAGAATGGAACACATGGGCTTTCCTCCCACGTTCACATCATGGATAAAAGCAACACTACACACCACCCGCACCAGCTTCCTTATTAACTGTCAACAAACAAACCAAATCCACACACTAACGGGCGTCTGCCAGGGCTTCCCCATCACCCCCCTCCTCTTCATTATTGCTATGGAGCCACTAAACCAACACCTCAAAACACACATCGCAAATCCAATCACCTCTCTCCCTCTTGCCCAAGCTATGCGGTCTACGCTGATGACATCACCATGTTTCTCACCTCATACAACGCGTTGAACGAGGCCATCATCATTATAGAAAGATGTTTTAGTATCACCAGCCTTAAAGCAAATAAAAATAAAAACCCTCCTCTTTCACACCAACAGATAAGCGCCACGATGGGAGAACACCCATTTCCAATACACCAATGATCCACAATGGGTCCAAAGGATAAAACTAGATCATGACATAACCTCGAGGGAAGTTTGGGAGGGCTTAGTCACCAAACTCCAAGTGGCCGCCATACTCTGGTGCAATACCCACAACCCCACTACAACAAAATTTATTGCAATCAACAATTACCTCATCCCCACATTCCTCTACCACTCCAAACTACAACCTCCACCCCCTGACATTCTTGATCAATAACACCCCACTAAACCTACTCTCCTCACAATCCAAAGAAAGCTCTCTATGTTTTATAAAAGAAAAAGCCATCACACCCACGTTCAAAGGGGGTCTTGCAATGTTGTGGCCTGCCACATTGCTACAAAAACAAAGCGACCTATGTACGTACAATTTCCTACAATCAACTACACGTGCATGGAAGGATATAGCATACCACACCGAAAGCTTCCCCAACCAAGGACACTTCTTCCTGACACATCCCCACATCCTACACATCCAATCAGATAAGAAAACATGGACACACTCTTGATGGCACACCATTCTAAAGAATTTCCTCACCATCAACCCGCAAATCTAACCCCCTCTTCTAAAGAGTTCAAAGCTAGTACAAGAATACATAGCCTTTAGTTAATTCCTCGTCAAGCTAGGAGGAACACCTTTCGCAAAAGTAAAATCAGAAAATTTCCTCTTTGACAACAAAGTTTAGCTCAAACACCTCTTCCCAGACGAAGTACTCTACTTCCTTCAAACACCCAAAGATGAAAAGATCAAAAAGATCCTTAAATCCCATACCAGAGTTCTCAACGGAATCAAATCTTGCATATTGGCTGAATGGTTTCCGATCCTCAACAACCGCTATAAAAAAGTGATAAGCGAGCACAAGAATTGGTGTCCATCACGAGACACATTCCAAACTCCCTCCCTTATTTACGAAGTAACAAGTCAACCAAGACCTATCACTCAGACTCGCACCTTGCGCCTTCACCCAAATTTTCGAACTCAACAAATTGACCCCAACACACGTCAAAGACGACCACTTCCAAGGTTTGAATAATAATACCACAAACCCTTCATGGCCACTTGCCACCAAACACCAAAATCTTGGCCTGCTGTACAAATACCTCCTTCCACAAACTCTTAAACCGTTCACTACGTGGTCAAAGTGGGAACTCCCCCCACTAAACCTTCACAAATTCTTGAAAAAACTACTAAGAAACAACATCATACCCCCCAAACCCAAGGATGTCTAATACATACTAACCTTAGATGCTTAAAAGTCTTAGAATGCCTCAACTTCCTATGACCACCCTTTAAAAACATCTCCCCCTTTTGGAACCACCACATAGAAACAATCAAACAGAAACAATCGAACATGCCTTCCAAAATTTCCCAAACCCTTAGCCCAACCTCCATGCACTCACCCAATTTGCCATCTTTAGTTGTCAAACCCGAACCAAAAAGCTAACTTATCACCTAAATTTAGTAGGGAATCAGTGGTGGTTGCTCCTCTAAGCCACCACCTTTCACAAAATCGGGTTAATCTGTCGTAGAATAAGCCTAGACAGCACAAGAAACCCCTGAAACTCCTCATCAATCCTAATTTCTTGAACACTAGAAAACATCGAGGACTACATCAACCTCCATATTATATACCTTAATAATCTAAACTTACCTCAAAGCCAAAAAAAAACACTCCTAGCTCATACACTCGCTCACAACGCAACCAGACATATGTAAAGTAGACTATAAAGTCCAACCAACCCACTTGATAATTGCCCCCTTGGTATGGCACAACTGGATAAAACAAAACTCTTTACACCTTAGGGATGGGTGATTCCAGAAGCAGCTCACTCAGCTACATGGAAACCCCCACAATCAACGGTCATGACTGTTGGTTAGAACTACCTTTGATGGTGGATGTTAGTGGTTCAAGGCCGGCGGCCCGACTCCCACATACCCAAAGGAACATAGTTTCATGGGCACCTACCACAATGTGTCATTAGGCACATTGACTACAGGGTGTTCAATTCCCGGAAATTTCCCATCGTACGATGCCAGTAGGGGTTAACCACCACCAAGGCTATGTTTCAGCCACACAAAGAAAAGGCCACCGGCAGTTTTCCATCTCCCCTTAGAACTGCTTGGTGCTGTGTGTGCACCATGAAGAGATACTGTTTTGTAAGGCTTGCCAATTAAGATGAGCTGAGGTACAATCTGCCCCTCATTTTGGCAACACAAAAAAATGTGCAAATGTGCGGATTCTTTGTACGATGTAAGTGAAAAATCATGTTAATCAAAGCAAATGCCTATAACCCCCAAGTTTGAACGCCAATCCTTAACTATGTCACTTTGTTTTCTAGCCAAACAAGATGATGGGCAGTTATGCCACAATAACAACCCTAAACCATCACCCAAATTATCCTAACACAATAAGAATGAATTTAATCAACGATAATCACCCTCTAGATCATATTCACTCATGTTCCCATATGACATTTCTATTCCTCCATAAGACGGGTCTTGAACATATCATTTCAACCATAATATGTGGAGATGCACACCACTCAAATAAAGATATGCTCAACTATTCATTCCATCTAGTTCAAGCATCATGGATTTTTGTTTGACTGAGAAATTGGCAAGAGCCACACATGGTTTCTTCTATTTTTGATCTCAAAAGTTGAAATGGAAGGAAGAAAAGAAAATACAAGGGTCGGTTAGACCCTCCCACCTTATAGTACTAAAAGGCTACTCAAGAGAAACCCCTAGCTAACCTGTTATTGGCTACCTAAATAGTCAATAACACGCTCGGTCACCAAATCACAATGTATTAGCGAAGAAAAAAAAAGCTTAGTTTTGGTGGCTCCATTTGTAGACAAGAGGATTGAAAGAACCTCAATATGAAGATAATTTGGCTCGTGCCCTTGTCCTTTGTTCTCCCTCCCCGTGAGTGCAAACAAGGAAGGATGACAAGAAAGCACGAATGAAAGAAAACGAAAGAAAGATGAAAACAAAATATGAAAACTTGTTGAGCGTGCCCTAGAAATTACAACTTTAAAATTTCACATGAAAAAAAGGAAACAGAATATTGATGATTCAAAAGTTTAATTATATCTTTGGAAACCTTTTGCAAACATGAGGTTGGGGTACAACCCCCCTTCTTAACTAATTGGAAGAAGGGAGGGGTGTTGCATTGTAAAACAACCTCCACACAATTCAAGTATCCACTTCTCCCCATATTGGATCATCAAAGGCTACAAAGGGTTGCAAAGGTGGAAATCCTTCTGTGAATGACATTCCACGACTTTTAATAATACCTTTCCACTAAAAGGAACCAAATTATTATAGCTTACAACAAACATTATTGTACAAAAAATCTATAACGGTTTTTTTATGATAATTGAGACAGAATAAAACCAAAAGCAACGCAAAAAAATGTAGCCACAATGATAATGAGGGGCTTCTGGCTTAATCTAAAGAGTGGCATACAATTCCTTACGAAGATCTTCAAAATCTTACTTTGTTCCATGCTCAACTAAAACTTCTCCTAGTTATGTAGGCCACATTGAAATATTCTATGAACAATTGAGGAAAGTATTCTTTAAATTTGTTATCAATGAAAGCATGTTTTCTGGAGAAGGTTGATGGCTCATGACAAACAACATAAAAAAGAAACATGAGTACCATGCATATGAAAAACACTGTTCCAATAAGATCAAGAGCATGTTACATAATCCACACCTACCAAAATATATGTTTTTCAGATGGAGATATATCATTTAAGAATGTTAATCTGACACTATTTATCTTAAGATTACGTCCTACCAATGAATTGTAAGAAGTAAATGATTGAATGAAAAAGTTTGAAATCTCCACATGAAACACATCCTACATCACAAAAAGCACGAAGATGTGGATCCCAGCAAAGTGCGTGAAGATAATGGTTGGGATCACATCAATCATCATAGTCTTGAGAATGCCTCATTATAATCACTTCCAAAGGACAAGGAAACTATCAAGTTCAAATTATTTACCAATATGAATGAGGTAACTTCCAAAAACAAATGCATTTCAACCAGCCACGGAAGAAATTTTAGCAAGCAAAAGCTAACAAATATCACGATGAAGTTGATCCACAACACTTACCACAAGCTCATTTGGACAACCAATTGGATAACATTGTGACTCAAAAAGAAACATCATGATAGAAGTTATAAATCATCTATAGATGTAAATAATCAACAACCCTTCCTTTGACATGGTCACAATAGGCAAGTTTCAGTCTCTAATGAACATTGTGTTGGCTAACAACCACTTTAAGACGTTGGTCCTTCTTGGGTTTGTCCAACCAAACCAGGCTCTCTTCGTGTGGTGAAAGATGCATGAACAATGCACACAACTTTGAAGACCACCTCCCACGCTTTCATGAAATCAAGGCTTAATATGGCCTACTGTTGAAACAGGATGTCGCTACGGTAGAGGAGAGGCAGAAGTTGTGAAGTTTACAAAAGACAAGTGATTGACAATGGCAAGAGGCGGAGTATACATGGGCAAGGTGGCTCACGTAAGTGGACAACCACCTCGTCCATCCGCTTGCGGTCGGATTTGACCTTGATCGCTCTTTTTTCTTAGAAACACATTCAACAGCTCCAATTTCAAAGACGGGTCTCATTGTACTAAACTACAATGTTTAACACAACTATGCAAGCAGAGTCAGCATGAGGCGGACACATGAAGACATAGCTCCCACAACTTGGTGGGTCTCGCTGTCACTACGTTTAACACCATTGTGCAAGCGGAGTAAGTAGGAGGTAGACACATGATGACACAACTCCCACAAAGGTGGTGGGTCTCGTTGTCACTACTTTTAGCACCACAATGCACGTAGAACATGCAAGAGGCGTACGCATGTATGCCATTGTTCCCACAAGATGGTGGTTCCCACTGTCACTTCGTTCAACATGACCATGACCTACTGTTGGAATATGATGGATGCAACAACACTTGGAGTCCATACACAGGAAGGGGACGTGTAAGCTGGACACGAGGACGGACGCAAGACTGGCACTGAGGCAAAGTCGTATAAGATGCGGCTCCCACGCAAAGGAGGGTCTCGCCGTCAAGGGCAGGATACACACACAAAGGAGAGGAGCATCAATGAGATACAGGAGAGACAGGAGGGAGGTGAAGCAACATGGTGCTCTGGCAGGAATGGGGTCATGGAATTAGTAGTGCGGTTGTGGACAAGACCAACGTGGACGCATCATCGATGATAGTGTGAAGGGAATCAAGGGAGAGGGTGGAGACGTGGGGTTCGGTGAGGCCGTAGGCAGCAAGGAGAGCAGGAAAGCAACGGATGAGAGCAATGAGACGATGATGAAGGTCGCTCAGGATAGGAGAGGGAATGGAGGAGGTAGACGAAGGCAATGGATCAGGCGGGGTCGATGGAGAAGGAGGTGGGATGGTGAGACAACGGAGGAGCTGACGTGTTCGTTTGCAAGCACAGGCGGACACCAAGAGAGGAGTGAGGGGGAGAGGAGAGTGGGGAGAGGATGGATATGACAAGGGAGGAAGATTGAAAGAAGAGGAATGATCAGGGAGCGGAGATGAAGTAGGGGCCAAGGAAGCGAGTGGAGGCGGAGGCAAAGAAGTGGAGGCAATGGTGGCAAGTGGGAGGAGAGGAGCGATGGTGGTGACAGATCCCAGTGAGAGGGGAGAAGGCGAGGTGGGGGTGGTGGGGGTGGTGGAAGGAGGGAAGGAAGACGGTGACAGCGGAGGGGGATGAGGTAAGGGGGTGGCCAAAAGGAGCGACAGGGAAGGGCGAGGTTGGTGGAGTTGAAGGGAGTGGAGGGAAGCCTAGCGGAAGAGGAAGGGAGAGGGGGTGTGAGAGGGTGGAAGTAAGAAGGAGGATGGTGGTAGAGGTGAAAGGTGTAGGAAGAACAGAGAGGGACGGAGAGGTGGAGAGAGGCTGTGGATGAAAGGGAGGAAGGTTGAACAAGAGGAGGGGGAGGGGGGGAAGAGGGAGTGGGAGCAAGGGGGAGGGGGAGGGAGATGAGGGATGGGAGCGAGGAGGGGGTGGGTGAGGGGAGGATGGGGAAAGAGGGGGTTGGTGAAGAGGGAACAGAGGTGGAAGGGGAGGAGGGAAGAGGAGAAAGGGAAGGGACAAGAGCGAGAGAACAAAGAAAGTGGTGGGCGGTAGCAAGTGAGAGAGAACAGGCATGAGGTGGTGCGGACGTCAAGCGGATGACATGCGTGAGAACGTGGACTGCATGAAGCAAGGGGAGGGGGCACAACGACTTGTGAACAGCCGCAAGACTGGCAACTTGGGCGGCAAACGCAGAAAGACGTGGTAAGAGAGCGCAAGGAGACAACGACACGGGGGAAACATTGCGGGGGCCGCGAGGCACCCATAAGGGAGGGCGATGCGAACAATGTTGCCAAGTATGCCCTGGGGTTGCACAGTAGAAGGAGAGAAGAGAAGGAGGAGCAGACGTGGACAGACAAGGGCAACAAGCGCAGGGAGGGAGAGGCGGTGGGATAGGAACCGGATGAGAAGGTAGGACACAAGACGAATAGGGAGAGAAGGGAAGCACCAAGGGGTGTAACGTGGGGAGGGACACACTCGGAAGCGAGAGGAGGGGAGGGAGAGACGACTAACTACACCACGACATGATGTGAAGACAAAGGATACACCAGAGGAGGCAAGATCATGAGAGAGAGAGAGAGAGGGAAGAGAACGGGAGTGAGAGAGGGGGATGAAAGAGAGCTAGTTGGGGGGAGGGAGGGAGAGAGAGAGAGTGAGAGCGAGAGAGAGAGAGAGAGAGAGAGAGGGGGAGAGAGAGAGGCACGGATGGAGAAGGGGCTAGGTGGGAGAGAGAGAGAGAGAGAGAGAGAGAGAGAGAGACGGCGGTGGCAAAGGCAGCAATGAGGGCGGCGATGACGACAACAGCAGTGGCAGGGAAGACGAATGCGAAGGCAACGGCAAAGGGGACTACGACAGCAACGGGGAAGACGGAGATGACGGCGACGATGAGGATGGGGGAGAGACGGAGGGGGCAAGGGAGGGAGACTGGATGGAGGGAGGGAGGGAGGGAGGGTGGTAAGGGAGGAAGGGAGGGATCGAGGGAGGGAGGGTGGTGGAGGAACGGAGGGATCAAGGGAGAGAGGCCCGATAGAGGGAGGGAGGAATAGAGGGAGGAGGATGGAGATGGAGCGACGGAGGAATGGAGGGAGAGGGGCCGGAGGGATGGATGGAGGGGTGGAGGAATCGAGGGAGAGAGGGTTAAGACGGAGGAATGGAGGGATCCAGAGGAGGAAAGAGTAAGAAGGGAGGGAGGGAGCGAGGGATGGAGGCCAAAGGGAGGAGGGAGTAAGGGAGAGATGCCGAATTGAGGGAGGGAAGGAGGGAGGGTGGCAAGGGAGGAGGGTGGAAATGGAGGAATAGAGGGAGAAGGGGAGAGAGGCCAGTAGGAGGGACGGAGGGATCAAGGGAGGGACCAAGGAAAGGATCGAGGGGGGGAGGGTGGTGATGGAGGAACAGAGGGATCAAGGGAGAGAGACCCGATGGAGGGAGGGAGGGATGGAGTGATGGAGGGATGGAGGGAGAGGGATCGAGGGAGAGAGGGTGGAGATTGAGGAATGGAGGGATCCACGGAAGGAGGCCGGACGGAGGGAGGGGGGAGGACGAGACCAAGGGGAGGGGGGAGGACAGGGAAAGAGAGAGGTAGAGGGAGGAGGATGGCGAGGAGGACTGGGCCGAAGACGAGAATGGAGCCGAGGACCATGGGAGAAGAGAGAGAGCTAGAGGTAGAGAGAGAGAGAGAGAGAGAGAGAGAGTTGGCTGATTGCAGGGGGGTGGAATACAGAGAGAGAGAGAGAGAGAGGGAGAAAGAGAGCGAGAGAGAGAGAGGGAGGGGGGAG
>SZWC01013187.1:22426-45186 GCA_023375785.1 Penium margaritaceum
GGAGGCGGAGGCGGAGGTGGAGGCGGAGGTGGAGGCAGGGGGGGAGAGGGGGAGGGGAGGGACGAGATCAAGGAGGGAGATGAGGGAGGGGGAGCCAAGGGAAGGAGGGAACGAGGGGCAGGAGACGAGCAAAGAACGGGGAGGGGGAGGAAGAGGGGGGCGGGGAGGAAGGGGGAAGAAAAGGCGGCAACCAGGGGGGAGGGGGGACGAGCGAGCGCCACGGGATGGCGACCTCCTTGGAGGAGGAGCGAGCAAGCGGGGAAAAAAAGGCAGGGCGGGCGAGAACCATGCGCCACGGGTGAGCGAGCGCCAAGGGCCACGGACGCCACGGAGGGTGCGGGTGGAGGGCAAAAGCCGGCGCGGTCGGGGGAGGAGGCCATGGCGCGTGGCACAACGGGAGAGGAAGCCGGGGGCAACCGTCGGGGACGAGCAGACCATTGCATAAACCCCACGGCAAATGCGGAAGCGGACAAGCGACGGGTGAGGAGAGGAGAGCGACCCACAGGAGGGGGAATCGTCATGGGCTTGATGCCATGTTGAAACAGGATGTCGCTGGGGTAGAGGAGAGGCGGAAGTTGTGAAGTTAAGAAAAGACAAGTGATTGACAATGGCAAGATGCGGAGTATACATAGGCGTGGTGGCTCACGTAAGTGGACAGCCACCTCGCCCATCCGCTTGCGGTCGGATTTAACCCTGACCGCTCTTTTTTCCTAAAAACATATTCAACAGCTCCCATCTCAAAGACGGGTCTCGTTGTACTAAACTACAATGTTTCACACCTACCATATAAGTAAGTTTACCTTGATCTAATCATGAAGGAATGTGAGAACAATAGAAACATACAAAGCAAAGCATGACTCGCATACAATTTCAAACGCATGCAAAGCACATCATAAATTCTTTGTTAGTACAAGTCATACCAAATACCTCCCAACCTTTAGAGCCTTACATAAATTCATCGAAATTTTGTTTCTTAACAATGTGGAATTATTCTTTAAACAATCAAACAAATAAAAGATTACAAACTCAAGAATTATATAGTGTCGGTTAAAATCCATTCAAGAAGTAAGATGACCTTACCAAAACAAAATTGGTTGAGAATCTCATCACATACGTATGTGAAGCGTGGATTTTCTACAATAAAGCTCTTGAACTCCATTGAATACAATTTGACTTTCATGCTTCAATAAAACTGGCATCAATAATGCACTTGAATAGTTTAACTTCATTAGTCAGAGGAACGTTTGTTAATATGATTAAGGTAAGTTGTTTAAAGGTGATAAGTGAAATATTCTTCATAGCCTCTAGTTGAGTTAGGACTCTAAAAATTATATGTTACCAAATTGAGTGTTGGAATTCACTTGAAGCCAGTATATGCGAAATCAAATCATTTTAGAACTACACTTCAAATTCCAAAAATTTCTATTGTGTTAGTTTTAGAATAGAATCTCATAATCAATTTTGGGTTTTATGCTTCAAGTTTCAAGTTCATCAAAGACACCTGAAGTAAAGATGAGATACTCATGTTTCAAGAATAGAAGTTTTTTTCTTAATTTTGGTAGTTTTATAAAATACAAATCATTCGGTGTCTTTTAATTCGTTGCACCGTTACATTTCTATAAATCATAGTCCTCAACACATTTACAACAACTATCTTTTGCATAGTTTTCTGGAAAAAAGAACTTTCTTCGAAACAAATCCTATATTTCTTCTTCATTTGACGATTTACAATCAAAATATAAATGTATAGGTAGTACATCCAAGACATTATTCACCCTAGAATTGTAAATATCTATGAAGAAACGTTACTCTTCTTCCATAGTTTTCCATAGTTCACACAAGAAAAATGTGTACAAAATGATAACATCAGAATTATTATGATTCATGAGTCAAATTCAAGGCTTATCATAAACACAATATCAGAATCCTCCGCCTTATTTGTATTTGACTCTATCCATGAAAGCATCGCAACATGTACCTTCAACATAACTTTTCAAATGTGGTCCACCCCATGTTCTGATTTTGGTGTTTGTTAGCCTTCCAACAAAGATTAATCATTTTCTACACGCATACCCAAGCATGAAGACACATAAGACCACACATTTGCCATCAAGTATCCATAAAACAAAATAGTGAGTTTTTGCTAATGAACTGATAGCATGCTTCAAAGAGGTTGGCATGTACGTTACATTCCTTTTGTAATTGATTGATAAAAACAACACAAGAATCTCACTCTTAAAGTGATATTACATGTTTACATGGACCTTGAATTGTAAAAACGTTTTTCATTAAAATTGTTCACCACATAGTCCTGTCTTTTTCATTAGTGCACAATGTCAGTGAAAACGGGTTTTTTTGCACACATTTTCCTTCTTGCAAACCATAATCAACATTTATGTATCACAATAACACCAACCAGAATTTCTAGCAAAAGAGGACATCAAGAATTACATCAAAATTGAAAAACGTGCTACTCCATACTACACATTTAGTGGTCAAATTACTTGAGACGATAAGCTACTTTGGGAAAAACTCGGTTCTTCCCAATTAATCCTCAAATTATTTCACGAACATAAACATCATTATTAAAACATCATCTGATCCAAAATAATGAAAAAACATTAATTCTCTTGTCCTTAAAAGCACCATGCATGACATAAGAAATGGTTCCCCTACCATCAGCTATTTTGTCTACTCATAGTCAATTTAAGATTCTTCACTTACTTAACACAAATTGCACACAATTAGTCCAGGGTATATTCATGTTTTCATGTTGAGTTAACCGCTTATGTGCTTGAGCAAAACCTTTTACTTCCTTCCTCATTTCCCTACAAGGTCGCCTAACAAGCATAAAAAAGATTATACTATATAAGAATACGCACATGAAACCAATAATCAATTAAACTCGGACAACGAAAAAAAGGTTTATGTGAGGTAAAAAATCATGGAATGCAGGGTTAGATGTTGCAAAAACCTATCATGGTTGTTTTAAAACCGGTAAACATAGACAAGGCTTTAATCATATTGAAACTTATCACTCATAACTTGTGTCAAGGAATTAATTAGTGTTTTCATCTCCTTGTGTTTTTAATATGTATTTCTTTGTTTTTAGAATAAAATTTCTTCCATCAGACAAGCAATTGGATGAACCATGATGCTTCAAAACAGATCAAGAGGAATGTAGTAAGAAGATTGCTTTTTCCAGAATGCAAAAACGAGAGAATGGCTTGTGGTCACACATGGTAAAGGAAGGTTCAAATTGCAAAATTACCCATATTGGCTTTCGATTTGCTTGTCACCAACTATTCAAATGGCTTGTGGTAGTTCAAATGACCAACCACTTATAAATTGGTCGATCAATTTGAAGTTGTCTTATCTTAGTGCTTTGATATATGGCTACGTTTCGAGAGGCCATCTTGGCATCATAAACCAACTCGAAATTCCATGCTTAAGCCCACAAAGACTCATGTGTCCATGAAGGAAGCCCTTTTTCTTGCAAAAACCAAAGGGTTAGTTTTCCCTTCCTATCAATTTTAACTAGGTCAACAAAAATCTTCAACCAAAAACCACCTCTAATTGTGCAATTTTCACTATAATACACTCTACACAATCGAATGAAGAAAACCCCCTTTCTTAAACATCTTCACCTTAAATCCAATGGAACAATAAGAAAGCTTCATTCCACTATCTCATGAATAACAACTTCATCTAGATCAATTTTGATAGTAGCACTAAAAATATGTCATACATCCTCTTCAACTTATACAATAAGAGATATACTTACCAAATTCTGTTCGACATGAAAAGGGTCACTCTATGCTAACATGGTAGAACTAGATATGGAATTATGATGTTTGGAAAAAACCTCGCCAATGGCAAAGTGAGGATTTTGTAAAGGGCACCATCCTGTGCACTCGTTTACTCAATGTCCATATTTTGTCTTGTTTTACCAACATATTGAAAATTTTCACTAGAAACAAAAGCCAAAAAATGATTCAACCAAATCATCTAGTATGATGTAAAATGACAAGAAGCTAGAACCATGTTTGTCTACATCAAATGATAGTAGACCATCTCACCCCCAGTTCGCCAGCATCTGGTATTAGACTGATCTCTTGTCCGAACAAAATGCAAAAATGGTTTCCAATTAAGAGTGAAGAATCCTGACAGAAAAATGATTTTTTCACATATGACACCCTTTAAAACATAATTTTGGAATCAAAGGCAACACCATGGTCTTCGTATCATCAACAATAAAAACAAGTGATTAAAGTGTGCCATCACACCTCAAAACAAAGAAAATCATGAAAAAAATGTTCTCCTCGTGCAAAATGAAATAATCCACCATAAAACATAACTTTGTTTCGTTTTTTTATCATAAATTCGGCATAAGATCAATACAAAACGTAAGAAAACACATATCCTTACCCTCTAGGGTTACATTTAGGTGGTAGGAGAAAGGAAGGCTCAAATCTCCGATGTCATCAATTTCATCAATTACAAAAACTCGATACTATCAATTCATGGGAAAAACGCCATGGCTAAAAATTATCTTAAAAACAGAAAAAATTGAAGAATATATAAATATACATAGGCCTTCTGACAAGCATCAATACATTTTGATTAAGTCTTATAAATTACTCACTAAAGTTCAGGACATGCTTGCTAGTTCAATGGACTAGATGTGACAAGACGGTTGTGTCTTCTATTTTTATAAATAATTCTTTTAAAAATAATTAGGTTCAACAATCTACATCATAGGGTTTTTCAAAACAGGAGATTGACCTAAAGAAATCCCAAGTAGTAAAGAAAGCTGAAAAAAGTGGTTAAGTTATCCATTGAAAATTCGACAAGTAGGTTAGTAGTAAACGAAAGGGAAAAGGTTGCAATTACGTTTTTACATGTGTTTTCCATTAATTTAATCTAGTGTATCAAAATACAAGGAACAATTTCTTCGTTCTGTTTTTGTCGACCTTTTGCCAGAAATAAGACAAATGCATAGATGGCAAAAATCTAATCATCCAATCCGACTAAAATATTTCATGATGCACTTTAAGACAATTAATATGGATCCTTCTTTGGTGATATCTCTAAAACGCACTCCTATACAGAACTCTGTTATCAAAAAAACCGTCAAAAACACCTTTTGACGAATCTATGAACGTGTTTTATTTCATGTGAACAAAACAAGATTTCAAATGAAGCTCATCGAAGTGGTTTAAAACAACAATTACTTGTGATGAATTCGTTTAAAAACCTTCATAAGAAGTACAAAATTTTGAGAAAACTTATATTGGATCATTTAAGAAACCTGCTTCCATTTCTCACATTCTTTATGTCCAAGGCTTTTCCATACTCTACACTTGCACCACTCACTGTCCTTACAAGATAGGTAGTATCCATTCAACATCAATTGTGCATAAATGAAGACAATCCACGTGTTGCAAATCAAGAATGGTGTTACTTAACATGTATGATAAAATGAACTCATTGAACCAGGCATGTGGTGTACGTGGGAACTTTGATTCCATCAAGGTATACATTAGGAAACTCAAATGAATGCAAGAATTGTTCACTCTTGATGATGCTTCTACGTCAAAACTTCCCTTCATCACCTTTTGAACAAAGGGGCTGAAAAAAATGATTTTAAGTTTATGAAAAAGGACTCTTATGCTTTCAAAAGACGTTCTTTCTAATACTCTTTCCAACAACTTTTGTTCACTTTGTGTTCTTTTATTATGTGTCCAAAATCAAAGGCGTGATATGAAAAACTAACTCCATCACATGGCGTATGCAAAACGAAATCCAAGACCATTAAAGACATTCACTCATTAGCAAAGAAACTAAGAAGAAACGACAAACCAACCATCAACACCATTATTTTGTTTAGACCTACAAAGGCAACAAAATCCATTTTTGGTCTTTAAACTTCATCAAGAGATGATCCACATAACAAATACTTAAATTTAATCTCCAAAAAAGTGAGAAAGAAGCATAAAAAATCATGGACAACTAGAGTCAAGTATATCTCTGATGAAAACACAACCAAAACTTAGTAAGATATTCCACAACGACATCTACTCTAGCGAAACACCTCAAATAAACATCATTTTCATGGTCTCAATGAGAAACAAAAGATCTTGAACAAACATGATGATGTGTGGTATCTTCTCAGTGGTGCAACACAACATGTTACTTTTTAGACAAGCAAAATTCATCATCTCAACCCATTTCCTATAACAAATGTTTTCTACGTTGAAAAAATCGAAATTTACCACTAAAGGATGATCATATAATCAAGGCCACCTCACGAGCCTAAAAGCATCCTCATTTGGTGATGCATGTATCCCAAGACTTGCCATACATTTCGTGTTCATGGAAATACTCATGTAACACTGACAACATTTTCAAAGCACGTCAAATGCCAATATTCCTATCCTCCTCAACTTAAAGGAGTTTGTTGTGGGTCACAAAACTCATCAAACAAACCCCATTTATAACCAGATTAATCATTTTTACTATCCCTTAGGAAAACATAAACATAAAATCCACATGTTTAGTTTGTATGGGGAAAAAAATGAATCATAGCAACGGAATGCCAATTGAGGTCTCAAAGGAACCTCCTTGAATTGGACTACAATCATCACTCCTCAATATCTTATGACTTTCAATATTCAATAACATGTGTTTGCCATACTTGAATGTAAAAACATTGTGGATGTTGTTCTTCATGGACTCTTAAAGAAAAATATGAAAGGATGAAGAGCCCCACATCTTACATAACATGATCAATAAACTACATCTCGACTGGTTTGGATTCTGTTAGTTGAAAGGCATTTTCCATTGTCCTTTTAAGTATTAGAAACATCACATTTTGACCCCAAAAAACAATACATTATACAATTCGTTTTTTCTCACAGCAACAAACCAAAAGATTCTTTTGCAAGGTAGAAGAAAGCCTTGTGTGATGGCTTGTATGTACACATGCCATTTGCGGCATGTTAACTGATGACTTCAGCTGGTGAGCGCATGTGACCAAACCATGTTTGTAAATTTTAACCAGCATAGCCAAGAGTAAGACAAGGACCCAGATCAAAAATTCTATACACATGAGAAATGTTTCTACACTAGTAAAGGTGTGCCACCCACATCACATGTAAAGTATGAAATTTTTGCCAGTCAACTAAGGCCACAATAAAACAAGTTTAACTTGAATAAAGAACAAGAACCAAAATAAAAACCTTATGGTTCTTATCAGTTACAACTCAAAAGTTTTGGTTTTTGTAGAGAAACATTGCTTCACTCCCAGAGATCACTTGAACCAAAACAAGGAGGCTTTGTCCAACCTCGTGAACACCATCCTTAACTACAGAGTAACATAGACATTTTTTAATTAGTTCTTCCTTTTTTTATTCAAAACATAACAACCTACACATTCCATGTTTAACACTACGTTCATTGCTTGTGTTCTTCAGAAAATAAGCTAATTTTGAAGTGGCCAATCCAGAATTCATTGTCATCTTCAAATTTTGTGATTTAGCCAAGAGTCAGTCGAGTACCCATTAAGGAGGCCCTTTTAAGATCCCATCACACAAGGGGCACATTTACCCTCCAAATCCCATCTTTCAACATGAATGAAGAGTTGAAAATATTCCATCTTTTAATGTCCCACATTGTAAAGAGGTACATATTTCACGTTCTTACATGGGGTACCAGCCCATTTTCTCACATCACTAGTTTGAATATGGTTCTTGAGAAGCTTTGTTCCATTAGCTCATAATTGATATCCAAATCCATGTCAAGCCAAGACATATGACTTGTACTTGTTCCACGTTCCATTGACCTTCTAAAACAACAGGTAGTTTTCATAACTTCTTTGATTAAAAAAAAGAGGGCCAATTTACACCAAAATCATTAAGGTTCATCCAGATAAAACACTTGAGATTTTTCTATGTCAAAGTACAAAACTTTCTGACGGCCACCACAAAATGAAGCTTGTTTTTAATCATTTCCGAGTATAACCAAGATAGTTGATTTTTACGTAATACACCATACCCAATCACTCCTTATTCAACCAAATCTCTTACTGTATGTTCGATTTCGTAGGAGTTCAAATCTCTTCTATATGATTCAAATTCAAGTATTTAAGCTATGTATTTCTTGTTTGAAGTGAATTGCACGACATAACTCCTACCCCAACCAAATTCTAATGCATTCCACATTCGTACTCCTAACCATTAGCTTCCCATTAAGCATGTAGATCAATCTTTGGTCTAGAGGTTGTAATGGCCTTGAGGGAAAGGCAAGTTGCCTATCCTCCTTTTCCTTACTTTCCCCTTCTTGAAACCAAAAGGGCAAAGTGAGGAGAAAGGACAGAAATCAATGGTGCAATATTTGTATAGGTACTCTTAAGATAATCATTCTCACCATCACATGACATTTATAATTAGTTTATCTTGTAAGAATTTTGATAAGAAGATAATTTACCTTGTATTAAGTAGTCATTTCATGCGTAAATTATACTAAAAAAGATTTGAAATATGGTGACAATGCTGAAAATGAAATGAATCAACAATGTAGAGATCATGTCTACACACTTTCAGATATCAAGAATGATTCTTTCATGTAGTTTAGATCGAAATTTTCTTTTAGTAATCTATAGATTTAGTTTTTTTACTTGAAATAATAACTTTGAGTAGTAGGTGAAGATTGGGATCTTTGCAAAACTGAAGAAGTATAACGTATGTAAATACACATTTGATAAACTTGAATAAAATGAAAAACATCAACAAATTATGTTTTAACAATCACAACAACCACAAAAACATATTGTGCAAACATTTCTTGGATTAATTTTTCTCAATATTTTTTTATTTGTTATTTCTAGAGATTTTGTATGGTTTTTGTTTTAGTTGTCAACTAACACCACAATGCTCAAAGAGGTCCCTTATCTGTGGATATCAATAAGGATAGATGGAGATTTCCATGACTTTAGTAAGTTCAAAAATTGCCATACGGAAGAAGAAAATATTTTCCATCTATTACTTGGGTATTGAATCTTTCTGGTTTAAAGTCTATGGTAAGGTTGGCTCCATTCCTGTTTAGGAAGAATGGCAACAAGTGGCTCAAACAGGTCCGTGGCTTGTGCGAATTGGAAAGGCTAAGTTCAGATTAAGAGACCTCCAATCACCATAAGTTTCACTTAGTACACTAAAACTACTTGTTTATCTCTTATAAAAGCAAAGAAATTGATGAAATTCATACGATATCTATCACCCATAAGAGGTATGTTTTTTATTTCTTCTACTTCTTGGTTTTCATATTTTTTGAACACTTCATTGTACCTTTTAATGGAATAAAGAAGTTCAAGTTCTCGTGTTGAGTTCGTTGTGTTGGCTTCTTATAGCATACTAATGTAAATGAAGAAGACCATGCTTAGCTTGTATGAGACAAAACATCCTTTGTAGAGCATAGAAAGGTTGACACAACATATGATTTTTATAGTGGATTTGCTTTGAATGACGCAAGGCTTGTGTAAAACAGAAACACTAATTCTCATTCTTGATTTGCTAGAAAATGAAGTCATGCCGCCTTTATACACTAAAGATTTATCCAAAATCTTTCATTAGGAAAGTCGATCACCTAGAGAGAAGTGTATCCGATTATCTTTTAAGATGCGTTTGAAATCACGTGACCCCTTCCTTAGTGGAGATTCAAAGTGATATCTCATTTGATGAACATAAAAATTGATGCCTAAGTATCATTAATCTTGACCACCAAGCCCTTACCACGTGTGTGCTTTCTAGTTCTATTGTGTCCCACGAGGCCCTCGTGCTTAAGGGGGTGGGAGATTCTTCGTGTGTGTGTAACAAATAGAGCTTGTTTTTGGATTATAAAGGGAGGTTTTCATTGGCTTCTTTGAAAGGAGAGAGGCAACCTGATTTGGAAATGGTTTGAAATGACAAAACGTGAAAAGAATGTTGAATGAGATGAATAAGGCAGGGCGCATATCTTGAGTAGATTGTCATGTTGAAGAACATTGCAGGATTTTTAATATTCAATTGTATTTTGAGGCACTATTCATTCCATCCATGCTTTTGTTGGCGTCACTATAGTTTTGTTGGTATTAGGCAAAAATGAGGTGAGGTTGAGGGGACGACAATGGTGGAGACGACAGTGTTCACTATTGCAAAAACTGCAACATCTCCCATTGATATGGTAGTAGGATGTGTGTGCATTGTTGTTAGAGCATTCTATCGATAGACCACTTTGTAGCTGAAGAAGGTAACCACAAAATTTGATTGACCTTACTCGTCAAACCAAATCTGCAATTTAGGGATGTTTGTCGCTCACATGGCTTATTGTTTAAGGTCACAGCAGGTAGATGAAAACACATTCTGCCCACCCTCCATCACCCCTCCCTGCTTTCCGGGAAAGGAAGTGTATCCAAAGGAAGTCCCAGTAATTTTTTGCATTGGGGCAAATTGTCAACTGTTGTTGCAATCGATTGCTGAATAGGTATGTTTTCAGAGACTGGAGTCATCATTTTCGTCTTTAAATGGGAGGGTATGCAATCGAACTATTTCTGAATCTGGAATACTGTCGTCGGCAACCTGACTATACCCTCGGCCCTTCCCCCGTGTCGGTGCCTGGCGTTCCACCGTTGCCAGCCTCCCTCGTCCACAGGGAAGCTCTGTGTGGGCAAAGTGGTGTCGGTATCACAATTATCTGCGCTGCGCTTGCCGTGGTCGGCGCGCAAGAACTGTGCGGAGTCCATCTGAAAAGGCGACCACGACCCGCTCGATGTTCCTCTTGGGGCTCCACATCGTTATCAATAAAGGTTGAGGCGCTTCGTTACCACCGAAACAAGCCAGGGTTCAATCTGTTATGCCAAACAAAGTGTACATGGTGAACAACTAGAAGTTACGAGGCAACACACGATTTAGAATTTGGGAAACTTCAGCAATTCATAATCATCATTATTCAAAATTCGATGAAAAGGTTCAAAATAATTGAACATATGTATACAAGTGTCGAGTTACGAACGAGGCATAGTCGAGGTCGTTGGGCCGATTGTCGAGCGGCGCATGCGGAGTCGCGTCGTGAGTGATCAGATTCAAGAGGGTCTGCCGAGAAAATTGCAGTCTTTGAGAATCGACCGTGAAGATGACAGGTGCATCTTTATAAATACAGATTCGTTGTGATGCGTCAAAAAGTCGACCGAAACATCGTGATACTTCTGTTTCTAGGTTCGTGAGACTCATGGAAGCTGTCAGAAGGTTCGGGGATATTCGTTGAGGGCGGAGCAGTTGGCCAGTTTGCCCTCAACCGTCGGAGTGAACATCGCGGTTCTTGCGACGTGATGGGCTCTTTGTGTAATAACAAAAATGCCCGCTCGGGAAGATTAGGGACTCGTGTACATCTGGTACGTAACACTTCCCCCCCTTTTAGCTGCAATTTCCCGGCAAGTGTACAGATGTGGCCCTGTGACGGTGGTAGTAGCCATCAATGAGGTGATTGACGTCTCGGAGGTTGTCGTATGGTTCCCTGTTGTTGTGCGTGGCGTCGTAGTCATGCCACTTGACGAGATATTATGTTGTCTTTCCTCGTAGTCGATGGCTGAGGATGTCCTTGATGATGTACTCCGTGTCTTCGTCCACTTGAACGGGAAGCGGAGGAGGGACATCTTTGCTACGGAAGTTCTCTCAGGGGGTCTGGATAGTGCTTCAGTATGCTGACATGGAACACCGGATGAACGTGCAGAGTGTCGCAGAGTTTGATTCTTGCAACCACAGGGGTTTGCATGCACTCGATCTCAAACGGTCCCAACCATCAGGGTTCGAGCTTCGAATAGTCAAATCCGCAGAGCCGGATGTTTGCCAAGCTGAGGAGGACTTTGTCGCCAGTGGCCAAGATGTCGATGCTGCAATGTCGGTCAGCTGCTCGCTTCATCGTTGTTTGTGTCTTTGCGAGGGTTTGTCGTATTTCCTCCCAGATGGTTGTGATGTCTCGGCGTTGAACGTCAATCGTGGGAATATTGATGCGCCTTTGTAGCCCGGCTAGTGTGGCGGGAACTTTGCCATACACCAATTCAAATGGGGTTTTATCCTGTTGCGGTGGAAACTGCCGAATTATATGTGATTTTGGCGGTCGGAAGTTTTTGTGCCCAATCTGTCCCATGAGGTTTGCATAGTGTTCGGAGCAGTTGTTTGAGCTTCTGGTTTGTCTGCTCGATTTGAACGTGGATCTGCGGATGAAATGTTGTTCAAAGTTGAATTCTGTTGCCGCAGGGAGTGATCAGTTTGCGCCAAAATCGACTGGTGAATCGACCATCTCTGTCACTCGTGATGCTCCTTGGTACGCTATGTAGTTGCACGGTGTTGTTTAGAAACAACCGTGCCAGTCTTTCGGCGGTGACGGTAGTCGTTGTCGGGATGAAGTGGGACATTTTTGGAAAACCTATTGACAACCACAAGGGTTGCGTCATAACCCTCTGGTGTGACCAGTAATCGTGTGACGAAGTCCATGGAGATGTTTGCCCATGGTTCCGTGGGAACAGGGAGCAACAGTAGAAGTCCGGGTGGCCTCTTGAGACGAGATTTCTGACGCTCACAAATGTCGCAGGTTTAGCAGAAGTTGGCCACGTCGGATTGCATCTTGTCCCACCAATGTTTTTTCGCCAGCTTTTTCAACGTCTTGTCCTCTCCAAAGTGTCCACCTGGACCTGTGTCGTGGCATTCTTCGAGGTACATATGGCAAAGCTCGTCGTTCGGGTGAACGACCACTTGGCGAGTGAAGCGTCGTCGCCAGTACGTTGCTTCAAACCAGAACTTGGTTTCATCATATCTGTTGTGCTGGTCGTAGCCTCGTTTAAACATTCCGTCGAGGTATGGGTCTTGTCGTAGTTGTAGGGTTGCCACATCGGCCATTGAATCTGGTCGGTGGCTGAGTGTGTCCACCGGATTGGGTTTGCCTGGCCGGTATTCAATTTTGTAGTCGAACCCAAACTCAAGGAACTCCATCCATCGGGTTTGACGTCAGCTGAGATTTGGGTGCATCTTTAAACATTTCAGCACGTGATGGTCGGTGTGCACGATGCATCGGCGACGCTCTAGGTAGCATCGCCAGATCTTGAACGCGTACACGACCGCCAGCAACTCCTTTCCGTGGACCGCAAAGTTGACTTCCAATCCTCGGAGCTTTTGAGACATGTAGGCAACCGGTTGTTTTCCGTTGCCATGGTCTTGCAGAAGAATTACGCTCATGGCTCGGTCTGACGCATCCGTAGCCATGACGTAGTCGACCGTTGGATCGGCTAATAGTAGGCCTGGCACCGAGGTCAGAGCATTCCTCAAAGCGGTGAACGCTTCTTCTTCGCTGTCTCCCCACCAGCACTTGTTTTTAGAGTGAGGTTGGAAAGAGGCGCTTACGCTCGAGCGTAGTCCTGTACGAATTGCCGGAAATAATTGTAGAATCCGACAAAAACCTGAATCTCTTGAACGTTGGTCGGCGTTGGCCAATCAATGACTGCTGCCACGTTTTTTCAATCCATGGTGATCCGTCCACCGTTGATGATGTGACCCAAAACTCGATCGAACGACGACTGAAGTCGCATATTGAGAGTTTCCCAAAAAGCTTCTCGTTGCAAAACTTTGAGAAGTTTACGAAGATGTCCATCGTGCTCCTCCGGGGTGCGGCTGTACACCAGAATGTCGTTGAGGTACACCATCACAAAGTCGTTGAGGTACGGACGGAAAATGTTGTTCAATGCCGCCATAAATGTCGCTAGGGGATTTTTGAGTCCAAATGGAATGACCATGAACTCGAAGTGCATGTAGTGAATTCGGAACGCCGTCTTCTCGATGTCGGCAGCTGCCACATGCATGTGGTGATTTTTGTTGCGGAATTTAATTCTGTTGAGAATTCGGGTCCCTTGAAGTTGGTCAAAAAGTTCATCAGCCAAGGGAAGAGGGTAGCGGTTCTTGGTGGTAGCGTCGTTCAACGCGCAATAGTTCTGGTGCGATGTATGGTTGCGTGGATGGGCGGATAAACCCCTGACCGAGCATCTCATCAAGCTGTTTTTTTAGCTTGGTCAACTTGTGATCACTCATTCGATGGGCCCCTTGGACTGTAGGTTTGCTTCCCGGCTTCAGTTTGATGCGATGGTTTATGTCTTGCTGAGGAGGTAAAGTCTTTGTGAGTTCACCGGGGAAGACGTTTGCAAACTCTTGGATAAGGGGTGCAAACTCTTTGGGTACCATCGCGAACTTCGTCGAGGCCGATGATGCTGATGAGGCTGATGATGAGTCAGCTGCTACCACTTCCACTTCTCCCATTGGCTCGAGATGTATGAGCAATGCACGAGCTCCTCGTCGCAGGCAGTGCTTTGCTACGTTGAGCGGGATCGGTTACAACGGTTTTTGCTTTTCGGCTTCCGCGGCTTCCTCTGTTGCTGCTTCCGTTGTCGGCTTCTGACCCGTACATGGAAGTTGTCGTTTGGCACCGTCAATCTCCATGTAGACGTCACCGCTCTTCCAGTCGACCTGTGGATTGTGTTGGTACAGGAAATCTTGTCTGAGGATGATTTTGTGATTGCTCATTAGACAAGACATCTAGATCGTTACATCCCGAAGATCTCCCACTTGTAGTCGTAGTGGTTCTCGGAGTCGTCGTATCTCTAGTCTCCCATTGATGGGTTTCCCTTCAAACATCCCTGGCTCGGTCTAGAAACCCAGCTTGTGAACCATGTCATTGCTTACGGAGGTGTGTGAAGCTCCTCCATCTCATAGTGCCGGTACCGTTCTGCGACTTCTACATCCTGGAGGCTAGACTCTTAGCAGTATCGCCGGTTGGTCGTCATCGTACCCCTCGTCAAACTTTGCAATCTGAGAAATCCTCTGTAGCGATGTGGTCCGTTCAGATGGGCAATCGTTCGACACAGATTGCTCCTCATGGACAAGAATTGCGCCTTTTGATCCTGTCCCTTGCTGTTTCTTGACTCATTTTCCTGTGACCCCCCCCCCCTTTTGGCGTGCTGCTTACTCCGACAATTGCAAGCAATGTGCCCAACTTTCCGTTGTTGTAGCAGGTGTGCGCATCTCTCTGGTCGACGGTGTCCACTTCCATCGGAGTTGAGGAGTCCGTCAACTGGTTTTTTTCTATTCCCATGATAAATGTGGTTAGGGGATTGCCAGCCATAGGATTCCTCGATTTGAGCATTGTAGTCTGCGCTGTTGATCATTTCTAACATTGCAACCATCGGCGACAAGTTGTTTTGGATGCCAAAAATAGCGATTTGTTGCTGGATATCTTGCTTGAGGCTGCTGTTGTAGTAAGAGCACAGTTCATCAAGGGCGATGTCTACTCCCGTGATAATCTCGTGGAATCTCAACGTGTACTCCGCCACGATGGATTGCTGAAGTAGACGTTCGAGCTTGTACTGTGCGTCAGATGTTTTGCTCAGTCGTGTCAAGAGTGAGAGCATCTTGCGCGAAAACTCATTCCAGTCGGTTGGTGGCGTCAGTGCATCTTGCCACTATGGATTGATCTGCTCCATGGGTAGAACGTATACAGTCGGTGATGTGATACGAGCGCCATGGTTCGTTAATGATGCTCCACCGGTCTCCTGCTGTCGTTGGATGGTCTTTAAGTCGGACCCCCCACTTAACGTCGTACCATGCAAAAGTGCGGCTGCGAGGTCAATTCTTTTTTTATGGTCGTTGACCCCAGCAACGGTGAAGTACACCTCCAAACTCATCAGCCACATCCAAACCGTTGGTCCTCTTGACTTTGCAGGATCAAACAGTTCTGAAGGAGCCGGACGAATCTTGGGTTCGCTCGAGAGTTGGGAATTTCTCTCGACGAGCATCGCTTCACGCGCGCTTGTGTTGCGAAGAGTCTCCATTGCGACGTTGAGTTGGAGTATGTGGTTGTTGATTCCTTCAAGTGCAAAGACTCTGTTCGCCAGTTCCTCGTTGATCCACGCCAGTAGTCCAGTGCCACCTGTCGTCCTTGCTATCGTCATAGAGGCTGTTGATAGGGATCGCTGGTTTATCGCCGTCAGGTTCATGAACGGATTGGTCGCCGAAGCCATAGGGGTTGCTCCAGCTGCCGCAAAGCCTGCAACACTAGCATTTTCTGTCGCTTCACGGTTCGCGTGCATCGACACGTTCTACTCCTCCATTGCCGAATTCGTCGCCAATTACACGCTGCTGGTCGTCGGCTGTACTCGCTCGCCTTACATTGTGGTCATGAATTATGCGATGTCTTGACATGCGAGATGCGCTGACAGCTTGTCCAAGGTAGTCCTCCACATGGGTAAAGGAGTCGGATGCCTCTCTAGTACCACTACGCTCTGAGACCAAGTGTTACGCCGAATGGAGCGTAGATAGTGAACAGGTAGAATTTGCGAGGCAACACACGATTTAGAATTTGGGACACTTGAGCAATTTGTCATTTACAGTAAACGTACTTCGATGACAAGTGTCGAAATGATCAAACATGTATGTACAAGTATCGATTTACGAATGAGGCATAGTAAGTGTCGTTGGGTCGATTGTCAAGTGGCGCGTACGGAGTCGCGCCATGAGTGGTCGGATTCAAGAAGGTCCGCCGAGAAGTCGGGGGTCTTCAAAAATCGACGCTGAAGATGCGAGATGCATCTTTATAGATCTAGATTTGTCGTGATGCGTTGAGAAGTTGACCAAAAGGTTATGACACTTCTATGTGTAGGTTTGCGAGAGTGGTCAAAGATGTCAGAAGGTTTGGGAATATCCACGGATGACCGTGCAGTTGGCCAGTTTGCCCTTGACCGTCAGAGTGAATATCACGGTTCTCGCGATGTGATGGGCTGTTTGCGTAATAACACAAACACCCGCTTGGGAAGATAAGGGACTGGTGTACGTCTAGTCTGTAACACAATCCAGCTAAAACAATGAAAGAATTAAGGTGAAATCGGGTAAAAGTGGGAGTATCTCCAACAGAGGGTGATGCTGAAAGTTCTGTAGGAGACCTCTCTTTCCTTGTTATGCAGAACAGAGTGTAGATGGTGAATAGGTAGAAGTTGCGGTACACAACACGATTTAGGATTTGGGAAACTCGAGAACTTTATAATGAGCGGTAGGTGTACTTTGATGACAAGTGTCAATATGATTGAACATACATATACAAGTGTTGAGTTACGAATGAGACATATTCGGGGTCATCGGGTCAATCGTCAAGCGACTCGTGTGGATTCGCGTCGTGAGTGGTCGGGTTTGAGAAAATCTGTCAAGAAATTGGGGGTCGTCGAGAATCGACGGTAAAGATGTGAGATGCATCTCTATAAATCCAGATTCGTCTTGGTGCTTGGAGAAGTCGACCGAAAGGCCGTGTTACTTTCGTTGTGGGTTCACGAGAGTGGTCGAAGTTGTCAGAATGTTCGCGATGGTTCAATGGAGGTTAGGGCAGTTGGCCGATTTGTCCTCGATTGTCAGAGTGAATATCGAGGTCTTGCGACGCGATGGAGTGTTTGTGTACTAAAGAAATGCCCACTCGGAAGTATTAGGAACTTGTGTACATCTGGTACATAACACTTCACCCTTGTTTAGCCGTGACGTCCCTGCACACACACTGTTGTGGCCCGGTGACGGCGGTAGTAGCCGTCGATGAGGCGATCGACGTCTTGGAGGATGTCGTGGGATTCTCAACTGTTATACGCGGCATCGTAGCCGTGCCACTTGAAAAGATATCCTGTTGTTTTTCCACGTCGTCAATGGTTGAGGATGTCCTCAATGACGTATTCTGTGTCCTCGTCCACTTGAACGGAAGGAGGGGGAGGGACATACGTGCCAAGGAAATTCTCTCCAGGGTCTTGATAGTGCTTGAGTGTGTTGATATGGAACACCGGATGAACTTGCATTGTGTCGGGGAGTTTGAGGCGTGCAACCATGAAGGTTTGCATGCCCTCAATGGCAAACGGTCCAAACCACTGGGGTTTGAGCTTCAAACAGTCAGCTCCTTGAAGTTTGTTTTTGGTAGCACTAAGGAGGACTTTGTCTTTGGTGGCAAAAACATCGTCGTTGCGATGCCAGTCAACCGCTCCCTTCATCGCTGCTTGAGTCTTTGCGAGGGTCTGCCGTATTCCTTCCCACATAGGTGGTGAAGTCGTGGCGTTGGACACCAACCAAGTGAATGTTGCTTTGACTTCGTAGTCCGGCTGTTGTGGTGGGAAGTTTGCCATACACCACTTCAAATGGAGTTCTACCCGTTGCGGTGGAAACTGCCAAATTATATGCGATTTCGGCGGTCAGGAGTTTTTGTGTCCAATCCGTCTTGTTAGGTTTTCATAGTGTTCCTATATATTGTTTTAAAGTTTGGTTGGTCCGCTTGCTTTGGCCTTCTGTTTGAGGATGAAACGCTGTTGAAAGTTGAATTCGACTAGCGTAACGAGTCATCAGTTCACGCCAATGACAACTCATGAATCGACTGTCTCTGTTGCTCTTGATGGTTCTCGGCACATCGTGTAGCCACACGATGTTGTTTAAAAACAGTCGTGTTGTCCCCTCGATGGTGATGGTGGTCGTCGTTGGTATAAAATGGGACATTTTGGAAAATTTGTCGACTACCACGAGGATTGCATCATATCCCTTGGGTGTGATTGGTAATCCCGTGACGAAGGCCATGGAGATGTCAGCCCGCGGTTCCGTCGGAATAGGGAGCAACTGCCAAAGTCTGGGTGGCCGCGTGTGGAGGGATTTTTTTCGCTGTCATGTGTCGCATGATTTGTGGAATTTGGCCTCATCGGATTGCATTTTATCCCAGCAGTATTTTTTCAAGAACTTCTTCAACATCTTGTCCTCTCCAAAGTGTCCACATAGACCGGTGTCATGGCATTCTTTGAGGAGCATGTGGAAAAGTTTGTTTTTTGGGGGAACGACCACATGGTGAGTAAATCGGCCTCGCCAATACGGTGTCTCGTACCAAAAACATGCCTTGTCGTATCCGCTGTGTTGGTCGTAGCCTCGTGAGACCAGCTGCTCGAGATACGGATCTTGTTGTAGCTATAGCGTTGATGCCTCAGCCATAAGATCTGGTCGATGGCTGAGTGCGTCACCTGGGTTGATTTTGCTTGGTTGGTACTCGATATCGTAGTCGAACCCGGATTCAAGGAACTCCATCCATCGGGTTTCATGTCGACTGAGGTCCGGCTGTGTCTTAAAACATTTTAGAGCATGGTGGTCGGTGCGTACGATGCATCGGCAGCATTCAAGATAGCATCGCCATGTTTTAAATGCATGTACAACCGCCAACATCTATTTCTCGTGTACGACGTAGTTGAGTTCTAGTGCTCGCAGTTTTTGAGACATGTATGCGACGGGTTCTTTGCCGTTGCCATGGTCTTACAGGAGGCCTGCGCGGATGGCTCAATTCGAGGAATCCGTAGCCATGACGTAGTTGACCGTTGGATCGGCTAATCATAGGGCTGGCACCAAGGTCAGAGCGTTCTGCAAAGTGGTGAATGCTTCTTGATTGCTAACTCCCCATTGCCACTCGTTTTCTTTTTGAGTGAGATCGGAAAGAGGCGCTTGCACTTGAGCATAATCTCATCAAAAGTGTTGGTAGTAAAGGCAGAAACCGAGGAAAACTTGAACGTCTCGAACGTTGGTTGGCTTCGGCCAATCAGCGACTGCTTCCACTTTTCTTTGGATCCACGGTAATCCGCCCGCCGTTGGTGACGTGACCCACAAACTCGATCAAAGTCACACTTTGAGAGTTTTCCCAGAAATTTCTCTCTATGTAAAACTTTGAGAACTTTTCAAAGATTTCCATCGTGCTCCTGCGGGGTGAGGCCGTACAACAGGATGTAGTCGAGGTACACCACAACAATACTGTCCAAGCATGGCCAAAAATGTTTGTTCATTGCTGCCATGAATATCGTTGGGGCATTTGTGAGTCTGAACAGCATCACCGTGAACTCAAAATTCCCATAGCAAGTTCAAAATGCCATCTTCTTGTTGTCGGTGTTTGCCACACAAATCTTGTGGTGACCGCTGCATAAGTCCATTTTCGGAGTTGGCCAAAAAGTTTGTCGGCTTGGGGAATAGGGTAGCAGTTCTTGATGGTAGCGTCGGTCAACACCCAATAGTCCACCCACATCCACCTCTCGCTAGTTTTCTTTTTGATGAACAGTACTCGTGCGGCGTATGGTCACGTGGATATGTGGATAAATGCCTCACCAAGCATCTTGTCGAGCTACTTTTTCAGCCCGACCAGCTCGTGATCGCTCATCTATTAAGCCCCTCGATATGTGGGTCTGCTGCCCGACTTCAGTTCTATGCGATGGTTGATGTCTCGTTGAGGTAGTAGGGTTCTTGGGAGTTTGTCGGGAAGAAGTTTGTAAACTCCTAGATGAGTGACGCGAATTCTTCGGGTACCATCGCAAACTTTGTCGATGAGGTTGATGAGGCCAATGAGAATGGTGAGTCAGCTGCTGCCACTTTTGCATCTTCCATTGGCTCAAGATGTATGAGCCATGTACAGGCTCCTTGTCGTATGCAATGCTTGGCCACGTTGAATGGTATTGACTACATAGGTCATCCCTTTTTGGCTAACGCGACCTCCTCTGCTACTTCCACCTCTGCTGCTTCAGCTGTCCTCTTTCGTCCTACGTGGGGAAGTTGTCGTTTGGCATCGTTGATCTCCACGTAGACGTTGCCACTGTTTTAGTTGACCTGTGGATTGTGCCGGTATAGGAGATCTCGTCCGCGAATGATATTGTGGTCACTCATTGGACAGGACCTCCAGATTGTTACATCCCGTAGATCTCCCACTTACATTCGTAGTGGTTCTTGGAGTCTCCGTAGTTTCACTCTTCCGTTGATGGTTTTGCCTTCAAACACCCCTGGTTCGTTATGCAAACATAGCTTGCAAACTATGTCGTTGCTTTCGAAACTGTGAGAAGCTCCTCCATCCAATAGTGCTGGTATTGTTCTGCGACTTTTGCATCCTCGAGGATGAACTCTTAGCAGTATTGTTGGCTGGTCGTTCTTGTATCCCTCGTCGAACTTTGTGATCTCAAAAATCCTCTGCGGCATTGTAGGTTTTTCAGATGTTCTATCGTTTGGCATAGATCGCTCCTCATGGACAAGAGTCACGCCTTCCACTCCTGGCCTTTGCCATTTTTGGACTCATTTTTCTATGACGTTCCTCCCCTTTTGGCCTACAGCTTGCTCCGGCAGTTGCGAGTGATGTGCCCGACTTTTGTGGCAGGTTCGCGTGTCTTTCTGGTCAACGTCATCCACTTCCATCGGAGTCGAGGAGTCCCCCAACTGGATTTTTCCGTTCCCACGATGATTGTGGTTGGGAGGTTGCGAGCTGTAGGATTCCTGGATCCAAGCGTTGTTTTCAGTGTTGTCGATCCTTTTTGTTTCTGCAATCATCCCCGACAAGTCATTTTGGATGCCAGAGTTGGTACTTAATCATCAGATGTCTTGCTTGAGGCCATAGTGAAAACATAGATTGTTAGGGGAGATGTTTGCACCAGTGATGATCTTGCACAATCTACGCGTTTAATCTGCCACGCTCGATTGCTGACGGAGTTACTGGAGCTTGTACCGTGCGTCACATTTTTCATTCAGCTGTCCAAACCATGCGAGCATTGCGCACAAGAATTCATTCCGGTTGGTTGGTGGCGTTAGCACGTCCTACCATTGCGTGCTAATCTGCACCAAGGGTAGAAAGCCTGTGGTCGGCGATATGAGACGGGCGCCGTGGGCTGTTGATGATACCTTGCCGGTCTCCTGCTACCGTTGGATGGCCTTTAGCTCAGACCACCAACTTTGCACTGTGCCACACAAAAGCACAGTTGCGAGGTCAATCTTTCTTTATTCATTGTTGACCCTAGTAGCAGTGGAGTACACGTCCAAACTCGCAAGCTACATCTATACCGTTGGTCCCTTTGAGTTTGCAGGATCAAAAGGTTTTGGTGGGGCCGGATGAGTTTTAGGCTTGTTCAAGAGTTGGGAATTTCTCTCGACGAGCACCGCTTCATGTGCGCTTGAGTTGTGAAGAGCCTCCATTGCGATGTTGAGTTGTTGGAGTAGATGGCTATTGATCCCCTTGAGCACGGAGATTTGGTTTGCTAGTTCCTCATTGATCTGTGCCTTTCATCCGGTGCTACTTGTCATCCCTACTGTCGTCTTCGAGGCTTTGGTAGGGATAGTTGGCTTGCTGTTGTTGGATCCGTGACTGGATTGGTTGTCGGGGTCGTAGGGGTTGATCCAGCTGCCGCATAGTCTGCCACGCCAGCGTTCGCTGCCGCTTCAGGGTTTGCTCGCATAGACACGTTCTACTCCTCCATCGCCAAAGTCTTCGCCGAAGATCCACTGCTGGTCGTCGGTTGCGCTCGCTCGCTTCACGTTGTATTTGCAAAATCTGCTAGGTATTTGACGTGCAAGATGCGCTGACCGCTTGTAGGAGGTAGTCCTCCGGATGGGTAAACAGGTCGGATGCCTCTCCAGCACCGCTTGGCTCTGATACCAAGTGTTATGCTGAACGGTGCGTAGATGGTGAACAGGTAGAAGTTGCAAGGCAGAACACGATCTAGGATTAGGGACACTTGAGCAGTTTACAGTATACTTCAATGACAAGTGTCAAAATGATAAAAAGTATACATACACATACACACACACACACACACACACACACACACACACACACACACACACACACACACACACACACACATACACACACACACACACACACACACACACACACAC
>SZWC01013187.1:54016-70912 GCA_023375785.1 Penium margaritaceum
AGAGAGAGAGAGAGAGAGAGAGAGAGAGAGAGAGAGTTGAACTTCTAATAGGGTCTAACGTTTTCTTATAGAAAAATGTCTCGCTAGGTAATTAACAGGTGCTTAGTGAACCAAAAGGTCGTTGACAAAGGAGGAAACAATGTTCAATTATTTTGTCAAGATCAAACAAGGGGTTCCATGTGTCTCTCCAATTGTGTGCATTTCCGTTCTTGAACTTATGACCTAATACGCAACAAATCTCAGAATGTTTCTATGTTCTGTTTGACCACCTTCCACAACGGTCAACAGAAAACTTACGAACCATTTTGATTGTAGGATGCTGTTTGTTGGACTCCTCAATGGTATTTTTCTCTCTTAGTCCAGAACCACTTGACATGTCCCCTTCTTCTTGCTGCAATTTCACAAATGATCAACTCATAACGCAACATCACGCACATCGCAAGCCTCCCCATGCTTGTTTCTTCACTTAAGCATATGCGCTTTCTAGTTTTGAATCTTGCCATAGTAGAACAATTATTCATTGTAGATAAGTCAATTTTCCCACATCTCCACAGCATATCTGTTGCAAAGATAAGTTTCCTAGAAGCTTCCTATTCATGTTTCCGTTGACGTGGCAACACTGTCCAAGTCGACAGATGTATTAGCATACACTACACGTGCAAGAACAAAGGTCTGGCCAAGAGAGACATGCATAGTCTTGGAAGCGTCAAAGGATTTAATGTGCAAAGATAAATGAAAACTAACAAGCACAGAGCACAAATAGCTCTCGTGGGCGCCAGCCAAATTGTACGCCATGGCAAGTCAATGTGCCGGTTCAAAAGCGTTGTTTCGGCTGTAACTCAGCGCACACACATCCGAATGTAGAACCGTCTCGTCTTACGGATGCATAATCTTGAGCCGGCCTAAAGAATGTACTCATGTACTATTCAAGAATTCATTGAAAGATACGCGATAAAAAAAATGCAAATTGGGCACATAGACATTCCATCACATAAACCCTACAGGCTGCATAAGAATAAGAGAGTTCCATAGCATGTCTCTGGCACACAGTGGTAGCTGTCATCTTACTGCAAATAGGTAGGTCACTACACTATGGTGCCATAGTGCAAGTTGCATTCGCATGAGGGATCTGCACTTCTATGGAAAACGCCTAATGGTCATAGTGAGATCCACATTAGACGGGAATGACTCACACCGCAACACTCCTCCACGACACATATATGTGCATTGGTAGGACTCGCGCAAGTGAATTCTGAGATGCCAAACAGTACAAATGCACACAATCCACTCCTCTCAACAACCCTTGGGCAAAAGGAAAATCTAGATCAAACAAATGGCTATCCTAAACTCTCCATGCACCAATGCCTTGGTTGAGATTCAGCTTGCTAGAGCTTCTTGCTGACCCGGATGACAGAAATCACTCGTGGCCCTACCTAGGCACGTACAAAGTGGTACTCAACCATAATGTGCTTTGTGTGTGTGAGAAATACAAAAGCATTTTGTTCAATGGGAAGAGCACTTTGGTTGTCACAACCCAAGATAATGGAAGGCACAAAGTGATGCAACTCACGAAAAAACATTGTAGCCACACCGCTTCAACACTTCTTATTCCTATTGCAAAATAATCTGCCTGTGAGCAACTTTGCTTGCCACTGCACCATAAGAGGGAATTCTTCTCAACAAGAACATGCAGCCCGTCCAACTGCACCAATAAAGACTTTGGGCCCAATTGTTGTCTGTGTAGCTGTCAACCATTACCCATCGCACTTACAGAAGCAAAGTTAGAGGCACGGTGTGGCGAGCACATACCTGACCATTTGCAAAGCTTCATGCATGACTCTTGCTCACTGACACTGTGAAAACTACATGTGAAGGTCGAGGAAAACGGCAATATTGTGACTGGTGGTCCTGGCCAAGCACATGAGAGATCCAATGAAGAGCAATTACATGGTCATGTCCCTCTCTCCCCCATTTGTGTTAGATCATCCACTCAAGAGCATCCCTCCCATCTGGTGTGATGGGCATAGAGGCTGTGGGAGCTGCATCCTTCAGGTGTTCAAAGTGATCCTTCATAATGTGAGTGTTAGTGCGCCTTGTGAAGCAAGAGTGTCCGTCGCTGACATTCACCCAAAATCTTTGTCTTACGGAATAGACCTACAAGAACGAGCACCTTCATCCTCCATGTAGCCTGGAGGTTATCTTGGCCTCCTCCACTGCCTCCAACAAGGGGAGATACAATCACAAGGTTGTCGACATTGACCAGAATGGCAGTGAAAATAAAATAAAATCTTTCTAAGGAGACAAATAGACTTGCATCATTCTGCACATAGCTCGTGCTCGAAAGTGTTTGGGTGATCCCCTGGTTCCAACTCTGTAATTGCTGCTTGAGGCTGTAAAAGCCTTGCACAAGCAACAGATCTTGTCATCAACCTCAAAGCCCAGTGGCTACACTATGTATGTCCCTTCTTAATGAATGACATGGAGGAACCTATTGCAAACTGCTCCCAGTTGTCTTAAGCCATGACGGTGAAGAGAGCACGAGTTGTGGTCATGTGGTCAACAGGTAAGAAGGTTAGAGTGAATCCAACAAACTCAACTTGTGAAAGATCCTTGGCTGTCAAGCGGGCCTTGTAGTGATTTAGTTAGCCATTTAGATTCACCTTCTTGCGAAAGGCCCACTTGGCATGTACAATGTTTCATCCCGGTGTAGGGTCCACAAGCTTGCAGAAACCATCTCTTGGATGCCACAAAGCTCATCCTCACTAGTACCACGCCACAACATTGCATCCTCTAGAGCATCTCCTTCAACATGCACAAATGAGGCACTGCTGAGGGAGGGCTACAGGTGGAAAGGACATGCATGTGTGGATGGAATGGACAATAACAAGGCCGACTACGGCATCACACGTCCAACTCATTTGAGACCAAGTTGTAGTCAATTAAGCACAATGGGTGCACCTAAGTGTAGCTAGCTTGAACACAAAGGCATAGGCCCTTCGTGGCATGATCACCACTCTTCATGATGCGCGCAAGGTGTCTGAACACCGAGACAGCTGGCTGCTAAGCCCTAGAGGATAGTGGTCAGAGATGACCCCTAAGCTCGCAAGTAGACGAGGTGCTTACATTGTGCTGTGGAGTGGGAGGCGAAGGCACACATGTAGTGATTACGGGCTCACAAATAGGTGTAGAGCAGGGAGTAGGAGAGGGTTCTACAGGTGGATGCACAAGAACAGAGGATGCGGCAAGCATAGCCATAACAACAGGAGAGAATCTACGTGCAGACGCAAGCACAGGAACAGGCATAAGGATCAGATACAGGTACAAAGATAGTAAAAGCCGTAGGTGTTGAGATAGGCACACACGCAAGAGAAGGCATATCCACACTAGAAGGCACAGGCACAGGCACAGGCACATGATAGGCCACAGGGACTGCTAAAGGGACAGGTGTAGGCTTGACTACTAATGTACACTATGCCACTGATCCAAATGGTAGAATGACAGGATTATGATCAGCCAAAGAATGAGTGGTAAGTAAGGAGCTTATCCAACAGCCTAGACTCCCTGTAAAATGGGCACGGTGTGCTGGCCTCAACGGAAGGGTGTAAGTATCAACCTGCAACAACAACAACCAAGGAGAGGCCAGTGTACAACTTCCAATGTATGCGGAAGCGTAGGATTAGCTTGGGGGGGGCACGAGAACACTTGTGGTAAAGTGGGAGTAAACTGTACCTGTTATTGAATTGTCAACATACAATTCCATATGTACATGATAAGACGTCCTTGACAGCCTGAGTTCACCGATCGGTGAAAAGCTCCATAAGGATCAGGGATGTGGGTTATTGCTTTGGCACCACATTGCTCACCTTCCTTGCTTTCCAACACACCCATAACTTCATCATTCCATCTAGGGAAGGCTGAAATACAAATGTTTTCATGAATCATGGTAATCTATCGCTGGCGGCACCACCTGTAATGGTGACAGTCGCCTGAAGCCCCCTTTCTAGTAAAAACACATTAAGGCATCATTTCAAAATACCTATGGCCCTCGATGATCATTGACTCATTGACTAACCATGATCCGAGGCACGCTTTGGGCTTGTTAGATCTTCCAAGGGTTGAGCCCTAGTCCTTAGGGATGAATTCCAGTCACCAGTTTTTCCCTCGGCCGGTCCAATCCGTGACTGAGCGTGAATGCCTGAATCCTTGATGGATGGACCTTGTACTTAGGTTAATCTTGCACACGTTTTCCTATAGATTCAAAATCGAAAGCCAGGTTGTTTATTGAAGGAAGGCACTACCTGGCTTACACGACCTCCACCTTTAGGCGTGAGCCATCCCAGCTCGCCCTTGGTGCTCCCAGAGGATGGCATTTACCCCACCAACATTGAATTTGCAGGTAGGGTCCCATTAGTTGTGGACCCTGTCATAGCCTTTCCAGTTGACTAGGTACTCCCATCCTCGGCAACGATGACAGTGGTCAAGGGTGGCCCTCATCTCAAACTCTTGCTCACCCTCAATGATCGTTGGAGGGGGAGGCATTGAACTGCGGCCGAGGAAGTTCTCAGCCGGATCATTGTAGATCTTGAGCTTGGACATGTGGAACACATCGTGGCCTGGCATGGAAGGCGGAAGAGCCAACCGCACCACCGAGGACGTCCGCATATTGAGCACCTTGAATGGAACAAGCCACTGGAATTTCAACTTACGATTGGACCCTGCCAAGCTTCATGTGTGAGCTGTTAAGAAGTACACTATCACCAAACTTGAGTATTGCGTGTGCATGTTGGCGGCCCGCTTGTATATTCTGCTGTACGTGCGCCTTCTTCAATGCGTAGAATGTTTCCGTCCAAACATGTTTAAAGTCACGTGCGGTAGACTCCACCGCAGGCAAGTTTCTTGCAACATGCAAAACAAGGGGTATGGCAAGCACTGCATTGTTCACCACCTCAAATAGTGCCTTGACGGTGGAGGTGGACGTGACAGAGTTGTGCGCCAGTTTTGCAACCAACAACCGCTGGTCCCACGGCGCATAATCCGGATCACCCACTGTACAGAGGAGATGCTCTAGTGGCTAGCTGGTTCACTCTGTCTGTCCGTCAGTTTGGGAATAGAAACTGGTTGAAAACTGCACCTTCTTGCTGTACCGCTATATGAGTTCCGGTAAGAACTTGCTTGTGAAGCATGGGTCACGGTTGCTCACAATGGACTGAGACACACCGTGGAGGTACACCACATGCTCAAGGAACAGAAGAGCCATGCCCTCTGTGCTTCTTGTATCACATATCCCGATGACGTTCAACATCTTGCTGAAGCGATCCACCACCATGAATACCGCATTGTCACCTGCCACTGTCTCGGACAAGCCTGTGATGAAGAATGTGGAGATTTCTTGCCATGGTTGCTCAGGAATGAATAAGGGTTGAAGGAGAAACGGAGTCTTTGTTCTCCGTGTCTTGTGGCATTGACACATGTCACAACCCCAGTATGATTCAGCCACCTCCTACAACATGGTGGGTCACAAAAAGAAGCGAGCCACCATCTTCAATGTCTATTCAAAGGGGAAATTACCACTTGGGCTAATGTCATGGCAGTCCTCCAAAATCTGCTGTCTAAACAACGGCACCGCGGGAACCACCACCTTTTGCATGTCGTGCCATTGCCAAAACGGTACCTCAAAGAAAAATCTCCAAGATTCATTCTCCCTATGTGCCTCGTATCCCTACGTGCATAGCTTCACAAGGAAGGAATACCCGTGGATGGTGAAAGATGTGACCCACATCATCAGGTCCAGTTGCCGGGAGAGTGCATTGGCTGGGGTGATGTGACCCGGCTAGTACACAATCTTGTATTCGAAGTGCGGTCTGATGTACTCCAACCAATATGCTTGATGTCGGCTCAGGTTTGGTTGCATCTTGAAGTATTTCAATGTGTGGTTGTCGGTATAGACCATACATTTCTTTACCTAAAAGAAGAAATGCAGTTGTTGAAGGCTGCAACCACCGTAAGCATGACCTTGTCATATGTGGTGTAGTTCAGCTCTATTCCACACAAAACTTTCAAGTGGTAGGCACCACGGCAAACTTTCATTCGGCTCTTGAATTCTCATGAGTTGCCCCATGTGCCACATCAGGCGCCACAGCCTCTGGTTCATCGAAAACATCTTCCGCGTCTCACTCAAACAAAAAATGCTCCTTTTTTGAAAATCTGTGCTTGAGCTACACCTAGTTCAACATGAAAGGTGCTGATTCCTTGTTGCAAAGAGCCAACAGCTGGTACGTTTTATCCCTGAAAATCTCCTCCTCCACTGCCTCTTCCTCGGACCACGTAGGCAGGGGATACTCATTATCTCCGAGCTTGACTGAGATGCGCCTTCATTTGGTCAATAGGGTTGTACTTGTGGAGGAGGTCACGATGAAGGATAATGTCCTAATACTTCATCAGGCACGCCCGGTACATGGTTGGTATTTGAAGGTTCCTCACAAAGATGGAGAGGGGATGGCCCAGGTATCCCACTTCAATGGTGCTGTCAACTTGGTTAGTGGTTTGCTTCTTACTTGTGAGAGGAAGGCCCCAATTTTGAGCACACTCCATGCTCACAAAGTTGTGGCTCATGCCACATTCCAGCAGATTTTCCACCTTCTCCTTGACGTCTTTTACTCGCGCCTCCAAGAGAAGTATGGGCTGCTCCCCTTCATACCCCAAATCTCATGCCCTGACCTCGGAAATCTCCTTAATGTCCGCAAGGCGTGTGGGAGGGGCATTCTAGTGGCAGTTCGGATGGAGAGAAGCCAGGATTAATGCTGTCTACTCCCGGCTCTCCTCGTAATCTCACTCCTTTGTTGCTTTCTCTGCTTCTTTCATGGCTTGCTTCCCCTTCTCCTGCCACTTATCCTCGCCTTTGTCCTTCTTTTGACTCCATTAATCACGTGTAATGCGGCCATGCTTGCTACAGTTGTAGCACTTGCAGTGCTGCAATGCTTCAATAACAATGGGTCTGTCATTGCTCTCGTCCCTCTTGATGTAACCACCATTAGAAGAGTTGTGGTTGTTGGCATGAGCCTGTTACACACTTGAGTCATTCCGCTCCACTGTTGTGGTCATCCTTGGCTAGCCTTCGTTAAGGTCGTGCATCACCGTTACAGCACGGGCATAGTCTTTGACGCCGTTGCTATATTGGAAACATAATTCATGGAAGTCAAAGCCACAGTTGGCAACAATCTTACAGAATCTGCGGATGAATTCTGTGACACCGCCAGTTTGATGAAGCCGACACAGCTTGCGTTTGTTTTTTGTATCGTCCACAGTGAAACTCTTGATGAACAACCCTGTAAACTCCTTCCACGGGGTTGGCCATTTCAGGCTAGGGTCACCACTGCTGCAGGTTAGAGCAGATGGGGTTGAGATTCTTGCTGTGGCTGCAATGTTAGCGAAAACCACTGCTCCACTACTGTGTGGATTGATCTGCATCATGTCGGTCCATAAATCCAACAATTCCCCTTTCACCAGGGTCACAGCTTAGTCCTGGCATGCCTTGTACCTCAAGGCATCCACACCAATCGCGGTGATGTAAAACTCCAGTCAAAGTATCCAAGTGTACGGAGCTAGCCTCTCCTTCTTTGACGGGTCGAACGACTCCGGCTTAGGTGGCCTCGGGATGCTCACCATAACTCCAGGTGCGGTGGCACCTTCCAATGTTGTCCCCACATGGCGCTTCTAGACCTCCTCGTTGAGGTTTGTGTTATTCTTCTCCAATAGGTCCATCTTGGCCCACATGTTGATTAGCAAATTTTACAATGTTGTGGCTGCTCCTACTTTTCCTTGCACGTCAAACGCTGTGGTCAACAAGAATAGCCGGATGATGTTTGCGTCCAGTGTAACATCTTCCAGAAGGGGTCCACTGCTTTCTGCCTTTTTCACCTGTGTGCATAGTTGACCTTGGTAACAGATCTGCCAAAGAGACAAGATATGTGCTGGTCTACGCTAAGTAGGATAGGTTGCCATGTAGTTGATTATGCCCCTTAGCTAAGGATGGATCTGATACCAAGTGTACAATGGGTATGGTGTGTTTGCCTCAACTGGAGAATGCAAGTATCAAACAGTGGCAATGGCGACTAAGGGGAGGTTTGTGCACACCTTTTTGTGTATGTGGATGTGTAAGATTATCTTGGGGGAGCACGGGAACAAGTGTGGCAAAGTGGGAGCAAACTGTACTTGTTATTAAAGTATCAACATACCGTACTAGGATGTGAAAGGTGGTTTAACTACAAATTTGATGACTTTCCTTTAGTCTATGTCCCACTTTTAAGCGGTTGTTTTTGGGTTTTTCCCTACTTAGAGTTCTTCTACGAGCAGATTGCAACTTGTTTCATGTCACATGGTTGACTATAGAGGGAGTTAGAGCCAAAAAGGTCCGGCGCCATGAAAACCCTAGCAAGTACCTAGGTAACTGAGCACAGCTCGCTTACTGGTGAGGATTGCTAGTTGATCCTCACCCGGCGGCCGGCGAGCGAAGCTCGCCGGCAAACTGCGGAGTGCGAGGGCGAAGCCCTCGCACGCCCCTTGAAGTTGGGTTTCTGAACTCGGATAACCCAAGGGCACATGAACAGGCACACTAGGAACCAAACCTACAAACGTCCTAACAAGTTCCAGGTATATGGACTAATCTAGGCATCGCAAGCATGTAACGACACTGCTGTCAAGATAAATCCCTCCATGTGAGTATTCAAGGGAGAGGGACTAGAGGCTACATTGCCAGGGTGGAGGCGAGCACGCAAGAGCATGAATCCTGGGGCAACAAGCTGATACGCCAGGATGCCGTCCGCTCAGGATGTGTCGCCCCCACTTCCTGGACCAGCATGCCCTGCGCACTCACGACCATAAGGACAAACATATACAAGGGAATTAACATGCCCCCTTGGACGTGAGTGCGGCAGGCTTGCAGCCTATTTGGTGCTGTTGGAACAGAAGGGATGAAGAGGATAGAACTTTGGTGAGGAAGTCGGCCAACTGTGCCTCCCCACTGATGGCACAGACTTGGATGACCTCAGCGTCAGCAGCTTCGTTCAAAAAGTGATATTCGGCGTTGATGTGCTTTGTGCATGGATGCAATACCCCATCATTTGCAGCAATGCAACGTGCAGCAGAGTTATCACTATGCAGCGGTGCAACAGGCACATCCAAGCCCAACTCTTGCAACAAGCGCGCAAGCCTGATCAGTTCACACGCCGCTTCACCCAGTGCCATGTACTCTGCTTCAACAATGCTCCATGCCACACACGACTGCTTTGCACTACGCCACGACACGGCTGTACCCCACACCCGAAACACATATCCACCACGACTGCGGGCTGCACAATCACGAACATAATCACTGTCACAATAGCCATCAAGCATGGGATCCAAAGTTGGGGCAAACACCAGTCCAATCTCAGCCGTGTCCAACACATAAGGCAGCAGCTTCAGCAGTGCCTTGTGATGCGTACTGCATGGTTGCTGGCTGAACTGGGCAAGCAAATTGACTGCACAAGAGATGTCCGGTCGTAGAGGTTGTAGAGGCGAAGTATGACAGGCTGCCTGTGATCTGTCGATACAAGGTGGGATCAGTGACTGGTCCGTAGTCTGTTGTCCGTACGTCGAGCCGGTATGCATAGGCATCTGGGTTCATGGGTGACTGCTATGGGGGTAGATGCTGCACTAAGTGGTGGAATCGTGTGGTGAGATGCATGATGAATCGACCCTGATGCAGCGTCAGTATTCGTGCTGATCTGTCTCTGACGATGGTCATGCCGAGGAAGTTCTGTGCTTCACCAAAATCTGTCATGTGGTAGTGCGCTGTGAGTAGTGTTTTGGTCTGTGCAATGAGTGAGGGTGAAGGGGACAAACTCAATAGGGCATCTACATAGACAAGCAGGGCGACCAGTACACCACCCTCCCATCGAAAGAAGAGGGAAGGATCACAGAGGCTTTGGGTGAAGCCTCCGAGATCCAATGTGTGCAGGATTTCCTTTTCCCAACACCGTGGGGCCTGTTTGAGACCGTAAAGAGCTTTCAACAGTAACCACACTCTGTCAGTGCCATCTTCGAAGCCTTCCGGTTGTTTGATGTACAGTTCTTCTTCAAGAGGGCCATTGAGAAAAGCGGTTTTGACATCCATTTGATGGATGTCCCAGTCCTCATGTGCCCCAACTGCCAACAATGCGCGGCTTGTCCCATACTTCCCGACAGGCGCATATGTGTCGGTGAAGTCCTGTCCCGGGATTTGATGGAACCCCTTAGCCACTAGTCTGGCCTTGTATTTTTCAATCAGACCGGCCAGGTTGCGCTTGAGTTTGAACACCCATTTAACATCAATTGCTTTCCTTCCCGGTGGCAAGGGCACCAGTTCGTAAACACCATGGTCCAGGAGAGCATTTAGCTCTGCCACCATAGCCTTCTCCCACTCACGTGCATCAGCACGCCCCCTTGCTTCTGTCAATGTCAGGGGTTTGTTCAGTGGGGTTTCCCCGTCTGTCACCCCAACAGTATGATATCATTGTCTGTAATCAACCCGAGGCACGGAGCGCTGTGACCTCCGCACAGGCTTGGCACGAGGTGTTGCCTCTATGTCGTTGTGCCTACCCACGGGGTCTAGACCAGGTGGAGAGGAGAGGTTACCTGATTCAGTGCTCACGAGATATGTAGGTGTGAGCAGATCCATAGGTACCGGTGAAACTATGCCTGCACCAAGGTCTTGTGATACTGGCTGGGCAGGCCGATGTGCTCGGCTAGGGAAAAAGACAGGCACACTCACATACTCCGAGTAGTGCTCGGAACGTGGCATGGACGGAGCTTGCCGCAGTGTGCGGAACTCCTTGTACGGCATATGCTCCAGAAAGGACACGTCTTGACTTTCAACAAAGGCATGGTTCGTGGGATCCCGAAACCGCCATGCCTTCAAGGCGTGAGAGACCCCAACAAACACACACCAGCGGCCACGAGGGCTGAGTTTGTGATCACGTTGAGGTTGAGGAAACCACACACATGCCATTGTTCCCCATACCCATGCTGGTCGAAGGTCAGCCTTCTCCTTAAACCAGCATTCCCAAGGTGTCACCCCCTTGGGCAGTGGACCTTGTGGGACACGGTTCCAAACCCAAGTGGCATACTTGACTGCCTCCTCCCAAAAACTGAACGGTAAGCCAGATTCCGTGAGCAACGTTCAGAGTGCATCACCCAACGTTCTGTGCCACCGTTCTGCAACGCCGTTCTGTTGTGGCGTGTAGGGTGCGGTGGTCTGATGTTCAATGCCTTTGACCTTGAGCTCGTTAGTCAGGACTCCAAGAAATTCCCCTCCCTGTCAGTTCTCAGCACTAAAAGTTTGCACCCTGTTTGTCGTTTTGCTAGAGCTATCCACTCCGTGATAGCTCTTTGAGCATCTGCTTTGGTTTTCAGCAGAAAGGCCCAGCGGAAGCGGCTGTAATCATCTGTGAGAGTCAGGACATATTGGGACCCGTATTGCAGAGAGGTGACAGGCATGGGTCCTGTAAGGTCTGTATGAACCAGGGCAAGGAGTGATGTACTGTGGCTGGAGGACTTGGGGAATGTTTGTCTGTGTGCCTTACCTTGATGACATTCTAGACATGCACCATCCTTGAGACCATGTGCACAGTCAGTCGGGCGAATGCCATGCGCAGTTGCATGCTTCAACATGTCTGTTACAGTGTCGGTATGTGCGCCAGTCTACGGTGGATGAGGTCAGTGTGCTTTGAGTCTGTGCCTGTTACAGTATGAACTTGTGGTCTGTGTGAATGTGTCTGAACGAGTGGGAATAGGGTGAGCCGGTACAACATGTCAACGTGAAGGGGCCCATCAGCCAGCAACTCACCAGCAGCATTATAGAGCATGCATTGCTGCTTATGCGTCACGGTGGACACGTTGGCTTGTTTGTCCAGCTGTCCACCCGACAAGAGATTGACTTTCAGCCGTGGGACATACAGCACGCCAGTCAATCACGACACACCCCCTGGCACTTGCAGTGCAACTGTGCCTACGCCCTCAACATGCAAGATCTCCCCTGATCCAGTTCTCACACCATCCACACCAAGCGTTGCGTGCAGTGTAACAAACAGCTGACGATGGGGGGACATATGATGTGACGCAGCAGTGTCAAACAACCACTCATGCATGGATAGGGCATGTCCCGTAGTGACATGGGTGTGACCTAGCCACTGACCTGCGTGCTGTGATGTAATGTGTGGTGGAGCCATGGAATCTGTCTCAGGGAGTTGAGGCTCCCGCAGGGCTGTCCAGCTGAGCCCGGGTGGTGGAGCAGTTGGCTGCTGTGCCTGAGCCATCTCTGTGTACACGCGCATGGCCCACTCTGGTACAGTCACGGGAGTGTTTGAGAAGGGCGGCATGTAGTAGGGGCCATGGTAGGTGGGTGGTGCAGGTGCCGATGGCGTGGGAAATGTCTACTGCATCTGCTGCCCAAACGTTGCCGCACCAAAAGGAACCACGGTTGGTGGTGGGGCACCTGCTCCCGTATCCTGCGGCCCACTCCAGTCGGCAGTTGGGTAATGTGACTGCTGCTGCTGAGGCCACCGGCGCTGCTGCTGCGGCTGCAAGGGCCACTGGCGCTGCTGCTGCTGCTGCTGCTGCGGCTGCTGCCACTGGCGTTGCTACGGTCGCTGCTACTGCTGCCTGTCCATCATTTGGCACTGCAGTGCGGGACAGCGACGCCAAAAGTGTCCTGTCTGGTTGCAAAAACTGCATCTCTGATCTCCACGTCCACGTCCTCGGCCGCCACCACCACTCCCTGAGGTGCTTCTCCCTCCTGTACTATTGGTCCCAGTCTGTGTGCGTGTAAAATGGATGGACGGTTCTGGGCCAACTGAGGTGCCTTGATGCACATAGGCTGTCGGGGCACCCACAGTATCACGAGCTTCCCCTTTGAGAATATCTTCGTAGTTGCGGAGTTGAGCGAAGATGACGGACAGGTCGATGCCCTCGATCTCGGCCACGGGATGACGGTGGAAGATATCCCGACGGAAGTCTCTGTACTGCTCGCCCAGGTGCAGGAGCACAACATCCAGCCACTCAAGGATAGAGCATGCCGCGCCAAGTCCAAGTAGACGTTGCCGGATGTCCATAGCCTCGTCCCAGTAGTCGGCTACCGGTGCTCCAGGTTTGGGGAAGAGGTTGCGTAGCTTGTCTCACAGTGTCATGAAAAGTGTCATGCTTTGTTCTTCCTCCCGAGTCGTAAGGTGCTTCCAGGCCTCATGTGGCCAAGGGTTTCCTGTACGAGAGTCGGTTGGGTCTGCTCCCTTTACCCCATAACGGTACTCGCGCAAGGCATATGACTGCAAATCAGGAAGAGCAAAACGCAGTGCATTGAATGCGCAAAGGAGGGCTTGCGCATCAGCCGTGTCTGGAGAAGGCTGGAGGTAGTAGCTCTCCAAGCCATGCTCAGCGGACCAATCCATGAATAGGTCCTTCCACGCTAGGAAGTCCCTAGTACCTAGCTGGGGCAGTGACATATCCTTGGATCCCAAGCCCAGTTGTGCGACGACGGTGGCCGTGAGGGTCACGGCAGATGGATCACCGCCGTCACCGTCTTGAGCACCATCGGTCCTCCCACCAGCTACGCTGCCCCCGGCGTTGGACATCCTCACTGCCGCGGAGGCCAGACATGACTAGGAATTTCCCTTGCCGATCAAGGAAATTTTGGCAGCAATTCACCGGGCCCACTCTGGGCCCAGTTTTTGGATGAGAGCCCTAAGCTCTGGAAAAACTGCCTTAGAACCTGTTGGGATACCTGCAGCCAGCTCCCAGACCCTTTTCAGCCTGTTTCCACCCCACCTGCGCGGTCCCCCAGTGTTAGAGGATACTTGGGGTGCCTAGCGGGTTGGCTCCGCCGCTCAGTGACCACCACACGGGCCATGGGTGGCTCCGCCTCCTCAGCGCCTATGGCACGGCTTGCGCGGCCCCCGCTGGGCGTGCTCCATTCCCCTTTCACTGGCCGCGGGGCTGCCTGCGGCTCCGACGACACGTGGGCGGCCACGTGTCCTAATCTGGCCGCCCCTTGTTTTTCTTGCTGCCCCTTTCTCGAGTCTGTTGAGGCCCACGAGTCTGCTCTGATACCATGAGAGTTCTTTTACGAGCAGATTGCAACTTGTTTCATGTAAAATGGTTGACTATAGAGGGAGTTAGAGTAAAAAAGGTCCGGCGCCATGAAAAAACTAGCAAGTACCTAGGTAAGAGAGCACAGCTCTCTTACGGGTGAGGATCACTTGTCGATCCTCACCCAGCGGCCGGTGAGCAAAGCTTGCCGGCAAACTGCAGAGTGCAAGGACAAAGCCCTCGCACGCCCCTCTTTGTTGGGTTTTTGAACTCGGATAACCCAAGGGCACATGAACAGGCACACTAGGAACCAAGCCTACAAATGTCCTAACCAGTTCCAGGTGTATGGACTAATCTAGGCATCGCAAGCATGTGACGAAACTGCTGTCAAGATAAATCCCTCCATGTGAATATTCAAGGGTGAGAGACTAGAGGCTACGCTGCCAGGGTGGAGTTGAGCATGCAAGAGCACGAATCTTGGGGCGACAAGCTGATACGCCAGGATGCCGTCCGCTCATGATGTGTCGCCCCCACTTCCTGGACCAGCGTGCCCTGCGCACTCACGACCATAAGGAAAACATGTACAAGGGAATTAACACCTACTTCTTGTTTGTGGTCGTACTGATGTTTTTGTCCTTTGGTTCACCGTCGGTGTTTGAAACTAGTTGGAGGCATTAGTGTGCTTGCAAATTACTTTGTAAAGCATGCGTATGTGGTTGCAAGCATGCGCACCACACTAGACGCTCGCCGCGTATTCAAATATCAACTTTGAACAATAAACTGCGAGAGAATTGCGTACATGCGGAGTTGAGACCACACCCATAAATTAATTTGTCCTTGTGTTGAATGCCCCGCCAAGATTTTGTATTTGTCCCAAAAACCCAAAACTCCAGCACACTTTGTCCTCATAATTTTTCATTTTGGCCTCCAACTTTCACGTACTAGTATGGTACAAGATTATATGTACGTGATGCCACATCCGAGGTGACCAGATTTTTCCAAGCCGTACACGGCTTTGTACATGCCATGGATGTACGTAGCTCATCTTCCTATCTTTCTAATACACCAAGAATCACATTATTTCATGGAGGGATGGCCGAAATACAGCCGTTTTCATGAACCATGACAATCTGCCGCTGGCAGCACCACCCGCGGCAGCAACGGCTGCCCGAAGCGCCCTTTCTAATAACAAGACAACGGGGCATCATTCTGAAGCACCCTTGATCCTCAACGATCCTTGATTCATTAACCAACCATGCTCCAAGGCACACGTCGGTCTTGTTGGATCTTCTGAGGGTTGAACCCCTGGTCCTTGAGGATGAATTCCTGTCACTTGTTTTCCCTCAGCCTGTCCAATCTTTGCCCGGGCGTAAATTCATCTATTGTTGATGGATCAATCCTGTTCTTGGGTTGGTCTCGTACAATTCTTTCTGTTGATTAGAAATCCACAGTTAGATTACACATTCAAGAAATTCTCAAGATGTTATCAGTGTCATTGACACTACCCGGCTTACACTCCACTATCCACCAAGATTCTACATAAGTGCCAACCGAATGTAAGTAGCTTACACATTGAACAAAGTACCAAGATGGAACGACCAGTTAACTGTCAATCAATGTAAGCTACTTAAACAGTGTCCATATCTATGTCTATACATCAATACAAGAATCTACATCTTTACTGGCTTATACTAGTGATGTTTGGACCCTGTTAATTCCTTTAAATTTTTTTACGTCTTATCTTTTTTACTTGAAAACCATGATAACAGACATCGGATATAATCTTTCCTTTAACCTGGTTATTTGACACTGGACTCCTAACATTTGTGTCACAATGTACATGCATGTGAACACAGACACCACTAACTCTAGCACTTTACAAACAACCTTGTTTTTTCTTTCTTGTAGAAATACGCTCAATATCTATTTTTGAATTCTCTTCACTGTTTAAAGCATGTTATCTGCGACATGGTTGCAACATCAAACTATTGATTTAGAACCATTGTTTGTATTTTTTGCAATAATTATGGAACCTTGTTTTCTCGTTTGACATGCGTTTCCACCAAAGGGCAGTCCAGGTTCATCCCTCTTTGCTTGTGAATGGTGGCAGGGAGGGGGAACAGGGGCTGGAGGACGGGGTGAAGGAGGGGTTGCTTTATCTCTGAACTGGATGTTGCATGCATCATACATCATGCTGTTTCTTTTAACAGCTTGCCAGCTCTACAGATCCTATTCCCCCCTCATGATATTAGGGGAGAATAGGACCCTCAAGAAGTATCCCTTTGGGTTATCCATTCGGTATTTTCATTAGGTTTGTCACCCGTCAAGAAAAACTTCACAGCAAAGAGAGAAAAAATAGACGTTGAAACTTATGAAAGCGTACCGACCAAGGGAAAAAAAAACCTTCAGCGGATCAATCCAGAGTAATTTGTGTTTAATGTTTTTTAAACTCATATAAAACTTCATTTAATAAGTCAAATTCGAACTAACATTGCTCAGAATCTGACAACGTGGAAACAAAAACATGCAGAAAGTGGTACATTTGAACACATAACTCAATGTTTCATATAGAAGGCACAAACCAGGTGCATGGAAAATTGGTGTGAAAAAATTCAAGCTTTGTGCACAGACAGTTTCACACTATGTACACGTGACTCATGTTATGCAATATGGGTGATATCTAGTTAAGGAATAGACAGCAATTCCGCTTGTTTCTGTTTTTTTCCGCTTTCAAAACAGGGGGCTCACTGAATCTCTCTCTCTCTCTCTCTCTCTCTCTCTCTCTCTCTCTCTCTCTCT
>SZWC01013188.1:20665-34368 GCA_023375785.1 Penium margaritaceum
ACGACGACGACGACGACGACGACGACAACGACGACGACGACGACGACGACGACAACGACGACGACGACGACGACGACGACGACGACGGCGACGGCGACGGCGACGACAACTATGACGACAACGACAACAACAAGAGTGACGGGGACGTTAACAAGTATGACGGCGACAAGTACAAGGATGATGACAATGACAACAGCTACGACAACGATAACCCCAACGACAACAAAAACCAAGGTGAGAATGTCAAAGGGGTACTAGAAGCTCCTTCTGAACACGCTGTTGCTTGTCTTGGACGGATCGCAAAACGTGTAAGAAAAAGACACGGAAGCGGAAGACGTGCTGGCGCACACTGCGCTCTCGGGGTTTCCAGGAGTTTGTCTTTCTGGAGTTGAAATGTCGGAAGAGCTTCTCAAAGAGATTGACTTTTTATGCTGGTGCATGCTCTACTTCAGGAGCTCGCTTCAGGAGCTGGCGCCTCCTCAAGACCCAGAGCACTTGAGGCAGATTTCAGATTTGCACAACGGGCCACCTTATCTATCTACCAAGCAGTCTTCAAACGAACTATGGCTGCAGACTCAAGGCTGATCTGATCCAAAACCCAAACCCAAACCCTCACCTGCAACCCACGCAACGCAATAGGCATGCGTGGTCGCGATTTGAGAAGCACGCGCATGGCGTTGACCAAAGACGGCAGGACCTCTACTGTGGCGTGGAAGAAGTTGGCGCCGTTCCAGTAGGCCAAAGAAACGAGGTCGTCGAACACCGTCACGGTGGTGGCGTTGCCCTCGTAGGGTGCGAAGTGGATGGGACACGACCTGCGGTAACACAACAAGAACAAAAATTGTAAATCTTTGAAGATGGCACTGTCCATAGTTCACTCCAGTAGACTGATAAGACGAGGTCGTCGAGCACCATGACTGCGGTGGCGTTGCTTTGGTAGGGTGCGAAAGTGGATGGGACACGACCTGCGGCAACACGACAAGAAAAAAAAAATATTCATACATCATTGGAAATGGTACTGTCCGAAAACACCGGACTGGACAGATGGGGAGAAGGCAGGCAAAAGGAGGCCGTCGAGCACTGAGACTGTGGCGGACTTGCTTTGGTAGGGTGTGAAGGTGGATGGGACACGCGACCTGCCAAATCAGGAGTCCTGCTTGAGACGGTAGGGGATGGGTGAAAATTTTTCAGCTGCTTCGCCAAGCAACTCAAAAATCTCGACTCTGGCAGATGGTGAAACACACTCCAGATGGTATGCATCGGGGATGGGATGCATCGGGGATGGGATGCATCGGGGATGGGATGCATCGGGGATGGGATGCAGGCCAGTGGGTTTTGTCGTTCGGTGCAATGCTCCCCATGGAGCCATCCCACATGCACAACTTTGCAGCAGGCCCCTAATTTGCTCGACGGCCTCAAGAGCTTATCTGCCCTCTTGCTCACGAAGAAATGTGCGTTCGTGCAGCCACGAAGAAATGTGCGTTCATGCAGCCACGAAGAAATGTGCGTTCATGCAGCCACAAAGAAATGTGCGTTCATGCAGCCACGAAGAAATGTGCGCTCATGCAGCCACGAAGAAATGTGCGTTCGTGCAGCCACGAAGAAATGTGCGTTCGTGCAGCCACACTTCACGATTGGTGAGCTGTGGCAGAGTCGGAAGTGAATGGGTTTGGACACAAACTGCAGCGGTGGATGGGACACGACTTGCGCGCCTACGCTGGGGATGGGCAAATATTTGTCTAAGGACCTCCCATGTTCATCCACAACGATCGGCCAAACCCCTAGGATCCCAATCGTTTCTTTTTATAAAAACCCTACACCATCGTGCTTGGCAAGGCTTCCAGACACACAAGTGGGGGGTGGTGTTTTGGTAACTGCCCAAAGTCAGCTAGCATGACCTGCCAGATCGTGAACCATGCGCGAGTAAGCATGATAAATCGAAATCGAACCGAATTTCGATTGCTTTTAATTCCAATTTCGATAAGAGTCGAAACCAAAGTGAGTCAATACTGACCATGGGCCAGTCGAAATCGAAACCAATCTAAACATGGTTTCAGCTTGTCGAAACCTGTCGAAATCAAAATTGAAATCAAAATCGAAGGATATCGATTTCGATTTGATCCGTTTCGTCTCAACATGCACAATCTTGGTCAAATAGCTGGTCAAAGTCGGAACCGAATCAAATCAAAACGAAACCAAAACACAACGAAACGAAACGAATCGAATCGAAATCGATATCGGTTTTGACTACTAAGCCAAAATATAAACAGTCCAGATCGAAATCGAAGCTTACTGAATCCAAATCGAAATAATCGATTTCAATGTTCGTTTTAACATGCCTATGCTAGAGGAGGACAAGGGACGAAACGCATCCTACGAGAACATGGGAGAAACTTTAGGACGATGTTGCCCATGTGATGCACGTGGGGACGCATTTGTTTGTGTGAGTTTGTAAAGCCCTCGACAGAACACGATGACACTAAAGAAAAGGGAAAGAAGATAAAACACAAGGACAGATTAATGAAAAAGAAAAAAGAAACGCACACATTTGCACATGCGCGCATTCAAGCACACGCACAGGCAAACACGTATGCACAACACGTATGCAAACACGTATGCACAAGCACACGCCTGCACACAAACATGCACACACACACACACACACACACACACACACACACACACACACACACACACACAGACACGCACGAACGCACACACACACACCCACACACACACACACACGCGCGCGCGCGCGCCCGCACGCACGCACGCGCGCACACACCCCCCCCCCCACACACACACACACACAGACACGCACGAACGCACACACACACACCCACACACACACACACACGCGCGCGCGCGCGCCCGCACGCACGCACGCGCGCACACACCCCCCCCCCCACACACACACACACACAGACACGCACGAACGCACACACACACACCCACACACACACACACACGCGCGCGCGCGCGCCCGCACGCACGCACGCGCGCACACACCCCCCCCCCCACACACACACACACACAGACACGCACGAACGCACACACACACACCCACACACACACACACACGCGCGCGCGCGCGCCCGCACGCACGCACGCGCGCACACACCCCCCCCCCCACACACACACACACACAGACACGCACGAACGCACACACACACACCCACACACACACACACACGCGCGCGCGCGCGCCCGCACGCACGCACGCGCGCACACACCCCCCCCCCCACACACACACACACACAGACACGCACGAACGCACACACACACACCCACACACACACACACACGCGCGCGCGCGCGCCCGCACGCACGCACGCGCGCACACACCCCCCCCCCCACACACACACACACACAGACACGCACGAACGCACACACACACACCCACACACACACACACACGCGCGCGCGCGCGCCCGCACGCACGCACGCGCGCACACACCCCCCCCCCCACACACACACACACACAGACACGCACGAACGCACACACACACACCCACACACACACACACACGCGCGCGCGCGCGCCCGCACGCACGCACGCGCGCACACACCCCCCCCCCCACACACACACACACACAGACACGCACGAACGCACACACACACACCCACACACACACACACACGCGCGCGCGCGCGCCCGCACGCACGCACGCGCGCACACACCCCCCCCCCCACACACACACACACACAGACACGCACGAACGCACACACACACACCCACACACACACACACACGCGCGCGCGCGCGCCCGCACGCACGCACGCGCGCACACACCCCCCCCCCCACACACACACACACACAGACACGCACGAACGCACACACACACACCCACACACACACACACACGCGCGCGCGCGCGCCCGCACGCACGCACGCGCGCACACACCCCCCCCCCCACACACACACACACACAGACACGCACGAACGCACACACACACACCCACACACACACACACACGCGCGCGCGCGCGCCCGCACGCACGCACGCGCGCACACACCCCCCCCCCCACACACACACACACACAGACACGCACGAACGCACACACACACACCCACACACACACACACACGCGCGCGCGCGCGCCCGCACGCACGCACGCGCGCACACACCCCCCCCCCCACACACACACACACACAGACACGCACGAACGCACACACACACACCCACACACACACACACACGCGCGCGCGCGCGCCCGCACGCACGCACGCGCGCACACACCCCCCCCCCCACACACACACACACACAGACACGCACGAACGCACACACACACACCCACACACACACACACACGCGCGCGCGCGCGCCCGCACGCACGCACGCGCGCACACACCCCCCCCCCCACACACACACACACACAGACACGCACGAACGCACACACACACACCCACACACACACACACACGCGCGCGCGCGCGCCCGCACGCACGCACGCGCGCACACACCCCCCCCCCCACACACACACACACACAGACACGCACGAACGCACACACACACACCCACACACACACACACACGCGCGCGCGCGCGCCCGCACGCACGCACGCGCGCACACACCCCCCCCCCCACACACACACACACACAGACACGCACGAACGCACACACACACACCCACACACACACACACACGCGCGCGCGCGCGCCCGCACGCACGCACGCGCGCACACACCCCCCCCCCCACACACACACACACACAGACACGCACGAACGCACACACACACACCCACACACACACACACACGCGCGCGCGCGCGCCCGCACGCACGCACGCGCGCACACACCCCCCCCCCCACACACACACACACACAGACACGCACGAACGCACACACACACACCCACACACACACACACACGCGCGCGCGCGCGCCCGCACGCACGCACGCGCGCACACACCCCCCCCCCCACACACACACACACACAGACACGCACGAACGCACACACACACACCCACACACACACACACACGCGCGCGCGCGCGCCCGCACGCACGCACGCGCGCACACACCCCCCCCCCCACACACACACACACACAGACACGCACGAACGCACACACACACACCCACACACACACACACACGCGCGCGCGCGCGCCCGCACGCACGCACGCGCGCACACACCCCCCCCCCCACACACACACACACACAGACACGCACGAACGCACACACACACACCCACACACACACACACACGCGCGCGCGCGCGCCCGCACGCACGCACGCGCGCACACACCCCCCCCCCCACACACACACACACACAGACACGCACGAACGCACACACACACACCCACACACACACACACACGCGCGCGCGCGCGCCCGCACGCACGCACGCGCGCACACACCCCCCCCCCCACACACACACACACACAGACACGCACGAACGCACACACACACACCCACACACACACACACACGCGCGCGCGCGCGCCCGCACGCACGCACGCGCGCACACACCCCCCCCCCCACACACACACACACACAGACACGCACGAACGCACACACACACACCCACACACACACACACACGCGCGCGCGCGCGCCCGCACGCACGCACGCGCGCACACACCCCCCCCCCCACACACACACACACACAGACACGCACGAACGCACACACACACACCCACACACACACACACACGCGCGCGCGCGCGCCCGCACGCACGCACGCGCGCACACACCCCCCCCCCCACACACACACACACACAGACACGCACGAACGCACACACACACACCCACACACACACACACACGCGCGCGCGCGCGCCCGCACGCACGCACGCGCGCACACACCCCCCCCCCCACACACACACACACACAGACACGCACGAACGCACACACACACACCCACACACACACACACACGCGCGCGCGCGCGCCCGCACGCACGCACGCGCGCACACACCCCCCCCCCCACACACACACACACACAGACACGCACGAACGCACACACACACACCCACACACACACACACACGCGCGCGCGCGCGCCCGCACGCACGCACGCGCGCACACACCCCCCCCCCCACACACACACACACACAGACACGCACGAACGCACACACACACACCCACACACACACACACACGCGCGCGCGCGCGCCCGCACGCACGCACGCGCGCACACACCCCCCCCCCCACACACACACACACACAGACACGCACGAACGCACACACACACACCCACACACACACACACACGCGCGCGCGCGCGCCCGCACGCACGCACGCGCGCACACACCCCCCCCCCCACACACACACACACACAGACACGCACGAACGCACACACACACACCCACACACACACACACACGCGCGCGCGCGCGCCCGCACGCACGCACGCGCGCACACACCCCCCCCCCCACACACACACACACACAGACACGCACGAACGCACACACACACACCCACACACACACACACACGCGCGCGCGCGCGCCCGCACGCACGCACGCGCGCACACACCCCCCCCCCCACACACACACACACACAGACACGCACGAACGCACACACACACACCCACACACACACACACACGCGCGCGCGCGCGCCCGCACGCACGCACGCGCGCACACACCCCCCCCCCCACACACACACACACACAGACACGCACGCACGCACACACACACACCCACACACACACACACACAAAAGGAAGACCTCACCTGCAGAAGAGCGCATGGAGGTAGAGGTAGTTCTCGTCCAGTACTGAACCACGGTTGTTGAGAAAGACATTTTCGAGAACGAATACCTGGCCGCAAAACAGACCACACCACCGGACACAAATCCCCAAACTACAAAACACATGAGCACTCTCTCCAGAGCACAACGCACTGCGCAATACTTGACTTGTGTGCACAAAAAAAAAAAACATTGTCATCTAGAAAACAACAGGTAGCTCTGTTGGGATAGGTGAAGCCTATGCCAATGGTATGAGTGCATGGCTCCGACGTAGGAGGCTAGGGTTTAAGTCTAGATGTGGGGACTTTGCCTAGGCAACTCGTGGGCCAGGCTGGCCAGGGCTTAAAGTCCGAATTTGGCAACTGCCTTGGGGGCCTACGGTACCGGTAGGATAGCAAAGCTGGTTAGAACCCACAACTAGAAAAAGAGAAAAAAAAAAAGGGTAACTGAGTTTCTCTGTGCTCTGTTGAACACTGAACGGCACACTTGCCCCAGGGCAAGTGCATCGTTCAATGTTCAACGCAGTAAAGGGCAACTGTGTCATTCAGTGTTCAATGCAGTAGAGGACACAGACTACGGTGCTTGCGCCTGCGACTACGGTGCTTGCGCCTGCGTCTAGGGTGCTTGCGCCTGCGACTACGGTGCTTGCGCCTGCAACTAGGGTGCTTGCGCCTGCGACTAGGGTGCTTGCGCCTGCGACTACGGTGCTTGCACCTGCGACTACGGTGCTTGCGCCTTCGACAACGGTGCTTGCACCTGCGACTACGGTGCTTGCGCCTGCGACTACAGTGCTTGCGCCTGCGACTACGGTGCTTGCGCCTGCGACTAGGGTGCTTGCACCTGCGACTACAGTGCTTGCGCCTGCGACTACGGTGCTTGCACCTGCGACTACGGTGCTTGCGCCTGCGACTACAGTGCTTGCGCCTGCGACTACGGTGCTTGCGCCTGCGACTACGATGCTTGCGCCTTCGACTACGGTGCTTGCGCCTGCGACTAGGGTGCTTCCGCCTGCGACTACGGTGCTTGCGCCTGTGACTACGGTGCTTGCGCCTGCGACTACGGTGCTTGCGCCTGCGACTACGGTGCTTGCGCCTGCGACTGCGGTGCTTGCGCCTGCAACTACGGTGCTTGCGCCTGCGACTTTAGTGCCTGCGCCTGCGACTACTGTGCTTGCGCGTGCGACTACGGTGCTTACGGTGCTTGTGCCTGCGACTACAGTGCTTGCGCCTATGACTATGGCGCTTGCGCCTGCGACTACATGCTTGCGTCTGCGACTACGGTGCTTGCGCCTGCGACTTTAGTGCCTGCGCCTGCGACTACTGTGCTTGCGCGTGCGACTACGGTGCTTACGGTGCTTGTGCCTGCGACTACAGTGCTTGCGCCTATGACTATGGCGCTTGCGCCTGCGACTACATGCTTGCGTCTGCGACTACGGTGCTTGCGCCTGCGACAATCGTGCTTGCGCATGCGACTACGGTGCTTGCGCCTGCGACAACGGTGCTTGCGCCTGCGACTGCGGTGCTTGCGCCTGCGACTACGGTGCTTGCGCCTGCGACTACAGTGCTTGCGCCTGCGCCTACGGTGCTTGCGCCTGCGCCAACAGTGCTTGCACCTGCGACTATGGTGCTTGCGCCTCCGACTTTGGTGATTGCGACTGCGACTACGGTGCTTGCTCCTGCGCCAACAGTGCTTGCGCTTGCAACTAACGTGCTTGCGCTTGCGATTACGGTGCTTGCGCCTGTGAGTACAGTCCTTCCACCTGCGAGTCGCAGGCGGAAGCACCGTAGTCGCAGGCTGCGACTACGGTGCATGCGCCTACGAGTTCGGTGCTTGTGCCTGCGACTACGGTGCTTGCACCAGCGTCTACAGTGCTTGCGCCAGCGTCTACAGGGCTTGCGCCTGCAACTACGGTGCTTACGCCTGCGACAACGGTGCTTGCGCCTGCGACTGCGGTGCTTGCGCCTGCACCAACGGTGCTTGCACCTGCGCCTACAGTGCTTGCACCTGGGACTATGGTGCTTGTGCCTGCGACTAAGGTGCTTGTGCCTACGACGATGGTGCCTGCGCCTGCGACTACGGTCCTTGCACCTGCGACTACGCTGCTTGCGCCTGCGACTACGGTGCTTGCGCCTGGGACTACGATGCTTGCACCTGCGACTAAAGTGCTTGCGCCTGCGCCTACAGTGCTTGCGCCAGCGCCTACAGTGCTAGCACCTGCGACTACGGTGCTTGCGCCTGCGACATCGGTGCCTGCGCTTGCGACTACGGTGCTTGCGCCTGCGACTACGGTGCCAGCGCCTGCGACCACTGTGCCTACGCCTGCGACTACGGTGCCTGCGCCTGTGACGACGGTACCTGCGCCTGCGACTACGGTGCCTGCGCTTGCAACCACCGAGCCTACGCCTGTGACTACGGTGCCTGCGCCTGTGATGACGGTGCCTGCGCCTGCGCCTACGGTGCCTGCGCCTGCGACTACGGTGCCTGCACCTGCGACTACGGTGCCTGCACCTGCGCCTATGGTGCCTGCGCCTACGACTACCATGCCTGCGCCTGCGACTATGGTGCTTGCGCCTGCGACTACGGTGCTTGCGCCTGCGACGACGGTGCTTGCGCCTGCGACTACGGTGCTTGTGCCTGCGGCTACAGTGCCTGCGCCTGCGTCAACGGTGCCTGCGCCTGTGACTACTGTGCTTGCGCCTGCGACTGCGGGGCTTGCGCCTACGACTACGGTTCTTGCGCATGCGACCACGGTGCTTGCGCCTGCAACTATGGTTCGTGCGCCTGCGACTACGGTGCTTGCGCCTGCGAGTATGGTTCTTGCGCCTGCGACTACGGTGCTTGCGCCTGTGACTACGGTGCTTGCGCCTGCGACTACGGTGCCTGCGCGTGCGACTACGGTGCCTGCGCTTGCAACTACGGTGCCTGCGCCTGAGACTACGGTGCCTACGCCTGAGACTATGGTGCCTGCACCTGCGACTACTGTGCCTGCGCCTGTGACTGCGATGCGTGCCCCTGGGACTACGGTGCCTGCGCATGCGACTACGGTGCCTGCGCCTGCGACTACGGTGCCTGCGCCTGTGACTGCGATGCGTGCCCCTGGGACTACGGTGCCTGCGCATGCGACTACGGTGCCTGCGCCTGCGGCTACGGTGCCTGCGCCTGCGACTACGGTGCTTGTGCGTGCGACTACGATGCCCGTGCCTGCGACTACGGTGCCTGCGCCTGCGACTACGGTGCCTGCGCGTGCGACTACGGTGCTTCCGCCTGCAACTACGGTGCCTGCACCTGCGACTACGGTGCCTGCGCCTGCGACTACGGTGCCTGCGCCTCTGACTATGGTGCCTGCGCGTGCGACTACGGTGCCTGCGCCTGCGACTACGGTGCCTACGCCTGAGACTATGCTGCCTGCACCTGCGATTACTGTGCCTACGCCTGTGACTGCGATGCGTGCCCCTGCGACTACGGTGCCTGCGCCTGCGACTACGGTGCCTGCGCCTGCGGCTACGGTGCCTGCGCCTGCGCCTGCGACTACGGTGCTTGTGCATGCGACTACGGTGCCTGCGCCTGTGACTACAGAGCTTGCGCCTGCGCCTGCGACTACAATGCCTGCGCCGGCAACTACGGTGCTTGGGCCTGCGACTACGGTGCTTGCACCTGTGACTACGGTGCTTGTGCCTGCAACTACGGTGCTTGCGCCTGCGACTACTGTGCTTGCGCCTGTGACTACGGTGCTTGTGCCTGCAACTACGGTGCTTGCGCCTGCGACTACTGTGCTTGCGCCTGCAACTACGGTGCTTGCGCCTGCGAGTACGGTGCTTGCGCCTGCCACTACGGTGCTTGCGCCTGCGACTATGGTGCTTGCGCCTGCGACTACGGTGCTTGCCCCTGCGACTATGGTGCTTGCGCCTGCGACTACGGTGCTTGCGCCTGCAACTACGGTGCTTGCGCCTGCAACTACGGTGCTTGCGCCTGCGAGTACGGTGCTTGCGCCTGCCACTACGGTGCTTGCGCCTGCGACTATGGTGCTTGCGCCTGCGACTACGGTGCTTGCCCCTGCGACTATGGTGCTTGCGCCTGCGACTACGGTGCTTGCGCCAGCGACTACGGTACTTGCGCCAGCAACTACGGTGCTTGCGCCTGCAACTACGGTGCTTGCGCCTGCGACTACGGTGCTTGCGCCTACAACTACCGTGCTTGCGCCTGCGACTACTGCGCTTGCGCCTGCGACTACGGTGCTTGCGCCTGCGACTATGGTGCTTGCGCCTACGACTATCGTGCTTGCGATTGCCACTACTGTGCTTGCGCTTGCGACCACGGTGCTTGCGCCTGCGCCATCGGTGCTTGCGCCTACGACTACGGTGCTTGTGCCTACGACTACGGTCCTTGCGCCTGCGACTACAGTGCTTGTGCCTTCGACTATGGTGCTTGCGCGTGCGACTACGGTTTTTTCGCCTGCGACAACGGTGCCTGCGCCTGCGACTACAGTGCTTGCGCATGCGACTACGGTGCTTACGCCTGCGACTATAGTGCTTGCGCCTGCGACTTTGGTGCTTGCGCCTGCGACTACGGTGCTTGCGCCTGCGACTACGGTGCTTGCGGTGCTTGTGCCTGCGACTACGGTGCCTGCACCTGCGACCACAGTGCCTACGCTTGTGACTACGGTGCCTGCGCCTGCGACGACAGTGCCTGCGCCTGCGCCTGCGCCTACGGTGCCTGCACCTGCAACTAGAGTGCCTGCGCCTGTCACTACGGTTTCTGCGCCTGCGACTACGGTGCCTGCGCCTGCGACTACCATGCTTGCGCCTGCGGCACGGTGCTTGAGCCTGCCACTACGGTGCTTGCGCCTGCGACTACAGTGCTTGCGCCTGCGACTACGGTGCTTGCGCCTACCAATACAGTGTTTGCGCCTGCGACTACGGTGCCTGCGCCTGCGACGACGGTGCCTGCGCCTGCGCCTGCGCCTACGGTGCCTGCACCTGCGACTACATTGCCTGCGCCTGCGCCTACAGTGCCTACGCCTGCGCCTACTGTGCCTGCGCCTCCAACTATGGTGCCTGTGCCTGCGACTACGATTTCTGCGCCTGCGACTATGGTGCCTATGGCTGCGACTACAGTGCTTGCATTTGCGCCTACGGTGCCTGCGCCTGCGACTATCATGCCTGCGCCTGCGACTGTGATGCCTGTGCCTGCGACTACGGTGCTTGCGCCCGGGACTATGGTGCTTGCGCCTGCGACTACGGTGCTTGCGCCTGCGACTACGGTGCTTGTGCCTGCGATTACGATGCTTGCGCATGCGACTATGGTGCTTGCGCCTGGGACCACGGTGCTTGCGCCTGCGACTACGGTGCTTGCGCATGCGACTACGGTGCTTGCGCTTGCGACTACGGTGCTTTGCGCCTGTGACTACTGTGCTTGCGCCTGCGACTACGGTGCTTGCGCCTGCGACTACGAAGCTTGCGCCTGCGACTATGGTGCTTGCGCCTGCGACTAGGGTGCTTGCCCCTGCTAGTACGGTGCTTGCGCCGGCGACTACAGTGCTTGCGCCTTCGACTACGGTGCTTACGCCTGCAGCTATGGTGCTTGCGCCTGCGACTACAGTGCTTGTGCCTGCGACTACAGTGCCTGCGCCTGCGACAACGGTGGCTGCGCCTGCGACTACTGTGCTTGTGCCTGCGACTACTGTGCTTGTGCCTGCGACTACGGTGCTTGCGCCTGCGACTACGGTGCTTGCCCCTGCGACTACGGTGCTTGCGCCTGCGACTACGATGCTTGCGCCTGCGACTATGGTGCTTGAACCTACGACTAAGGTGCTTGCGCATGCAACTATGGTGCTTGCGCCGCGAGACTACGACTGCCCCGCGAGAGGTTGCGTCTGTGCCTGTGCCTGTGGTACCCTCACTTGTGTTCCCTGCGCTCGCACATCTGCGGTGCCCGTGCATGCACCTGCCCCTGTGGTGCCTGCGATGCCTGTGATGCCTACGATGCCTGTGATGCCTATGATGCATGTGATGCCTATGATGCCTGTGATGCCTACGATGCCTGTGATGCCTACGATGCCTGTGATGCCTAAGATGCCTGTGATGCCTACAATGTCTGTGGTGCCTGCGCTAGCACATGCGTCTGTGGTGCTTGCGCCTGCATTGCCTGCACCTATGCATGCACCTGCGGTGCCCGCACCTGCATTTGAGTTTGTCCTGCCTATGCTTGTGCTCATGCCTGCACCTCTTTTCCTGCCTACGCCTGTGCCTCCGCCTGCGCCTGCGATGCCTTGGCCTGCGCCTGGAATACTGCCGTCTGTGTCTATGTCTTTGGCACTTGGGCTTGTGTCTGCCTTTCATGCCAGCGCCTGTGGTGCCTTCGCCTGCACCTGCAGTGCCTATCCCTGCGCCTGCGCAAATCGCAACTTCTCCATCATCTACTACAGTCTGCGGAGGACGGGGGTAACTTTGCTTGACCTCTCTCTTCTATATATTCTCGTCCACCCACCTGTCCTGCAAACAGATCCGCTCGCTCTTCTTCAAAGGAAGAGTTTGTGTTGTAGTGGTTGATGGGCGCGTGCGACACCACCTCCTCGTCGTCCACCATGTCGTCGTTCCAACACGCAGCGACACGCGTCGGCGGCGTCTGCCTGAGCTTCGCCGCCGTCGCCATCGCGAGCGGTGGAGATCGCTTGTACCAGTGGGACACGTCTCGTGTGGGGTTGCTCATGACACTGCTGCTGCCACTGATGCTGCTGCTGCTGCTGCTGCTGCCAGCATGGACTCGGCACTCTTGGAAGTTGGGGCATCGGTCACCCCGGCAGTGCATACCCTGTGTAGGTAAGAGCGGGGGAGAGAGAAGAGGAAGAACGGACAGTAGGATGCATGCCCTGCAAGGGCACACCCATGGTTGTCAGTAAAGAAGGACATCTTACCAGTGAGACGTGACTTGCTGCACAGATGGAGAGGCTGGAGAGAGAGAGGGAGTGAGGGAGGGCCAAAGGGGGAGGGAGATGGGGGAGACAGAG
>SZWC01013188.1:44151-57842 GCA_023375785.1 Penium margaritaceum
GAGGAGGAGGAGGAGGAGGAGGAGGAGGAGAGGGAGGAGGGCGAGAGGGAGGGGGAGGTGATGATCGAGGAGGATGAGGAGGTGGTGTTCGGGGGGATGGGGGGGGTTGGCGAGGTGAGGGAGGTGAAGGGGATGTAGGGGGAGGAGGAGGAGAAGGAGACGGAGGAGGTGGGGGAAGGGGAGGAGGTGAGGATGGTGGCGGACGTCGTTTTGGAGGTTTGGGTGACTTTGGGGGACGAGGAGGCGATGGTGGCGGAGGAGACGGAGAGGGAGAAGGAGGAGGGGGAGAAGGAGGAGGAGGGGGAGAAGGATCCTTCTTCTTCTTGGCCTTCTTTTCCTTCACTCGCCGCCGCCTTGCTGATCTTCTCGGCATGTGGTGAACCCTAAAAGTCCTGTTCCTGGCCTCCACTATGGGCATCAAGTTCATGCCCCTTAGCGTCGTAAAAACCAGGCTCAACATCGAGGACGATGACGCCGAAAGTGAAGTCGAGGACGGCAACGGTCCAGACGACTGGCCCGCGGATTCTGTCGAGGAGGGTGGACATGGTTCGGAGGGAAGGGATGAGGCGGCAGATGACGGGACAAAATGTGGGAACAACGTTCTTTTTTCTGAGACTGAGTGCAGTGATGGCGGGTTCCAGCCTGCCTCTCTTCCTAAACCTTGAGAGGATGTCAACTTTTCGATCGGGTTTTCAATTTCGGCTCCCACTGTAGCTCGCACCGTGGTGTGCATGGCGATCATGAGCATGGGGGTGAGGATGCTCATGATGATTCGCAAACTGGTTGCCATCGTTGTTTGCTCCATCCTTCCTCACCAGACTGATCGGTTAAGCCCTGATGAACTCCAAGTGAAGAAAAGACACCTAAGGCTTGGAGTCGTAAAATCCTTGCAAGACTCATTCGGATCGAACGTGAACCATCTTTGCAGAAATCTCTGAGTTTGAGTCACACCTGCTGCCTTTGCTCTCTCATCCCTTGTGCTCAGAAAGGAAGCTTCCGAGAACCTTCCTCCTTGCACTCCGTCCTCTGAGCTCCTGTGGCTCAATGAATCTGCGAGGCAGATAATGTACCTGCGGTGCGTTGAGTCCTTCACGTGACCCCGTACTCCTAACCTCTGCAGGGGCTGCATTCTGTGATGCCTGTCGATGCACAAGTTTTCCTAAAGTCGTCTATTTCCAACATTGAGGTGGCCATGATCTAACCGAGCAAACTGCAAACACGCGGAAGCTCACTACTTCTCTTGCAAATTGAAGCATGCCAATGCACGCACGCTCTTGTGAAAATTGAGCCACCGCACACGAGCATGCATGAGTGTGCACACTATGCAAATCACGGCGACGACGACGGCGACGACGACGACGACGACGACGACGACGACGACGACGACGACGACGACGACGACGACGACGACGACGACGACGACGACGACGACGACGACGACGACGACGACGACGACGACGACGACGACGACGACGACGACGACGACGACGACGACGACGATGACTGAGACAAACTGCACAAGGTTTTGGGCTAATCTATCCCACAGTGCTTGCGCCTACAGCTGATCACGGGAGAGTGAGCTGCTGCAGCAGCAGCCCAATGCTGGATTGGCTGCTTCAATGATTGAAGTTCAATCCATACGGCGAAGGCCAAAGACTCGGAGCAGCAGATGTGCCTTTGCTGCTTCCATCCAACCTTTGCTGCAACATGAGCTCCTTTGCTGTGCTGCCCCCTGCTGCATTGATTATTGCTAAGCTACTGGACTCCGCCTCCAGCAAACGCCAGCTGCTGCCTTGCTGGCCTCAACCCTGCTGCTGCGGTCACCCTCTGCTCGGCACCCTCTGCTGCGCTGTTGCTGTGTGGTTGGGCCGCTGGTCCTCCTGCTGCCACGACTCGTGGTGCTGCTGGTGCTGCTGCCGCACACGCTGGGAAGAGGGGCGGGGTGGGGGTGGGGGGGGGGGGCTTCAAGATCGTCAGCGAATTGGCGCTTTCAGGGAGCCTCGCATCTTTCACAGACCTGCCATCCTGTAGACGAACGGACAAATATTTTGTCCGTTCGTCTTATTTCAAAGAATTTTCGCGCTCGGCGAAGCGCCGCGTCGATCTGAGCAGCAAGATCTGAGCAGATCATGCACTGAGAGAGATCATGTGCTCGGCTCCCGATCTGTGCAACGATCCGGTGCGTCAGCGACGTTGAGTGACATAATGTGACGTTGTGACGCCGCACACCTCCCATCCTCGCCAGTGGTCATTCGCCGGTGTGCCGGAATTTCGCGAGAGAACGGAAGCGCTGCGCAAGAAGTGCGGGGGAAGGGGGCCGCAATCATGGTGCAATAGAACGACTACAGTTGAGGGAAGAAAATTCGTCTTCAACCGAGAACGTCCAGAGGGCCGCTCTTGGAGGCGGCAGCCGGGGAAGGGATGGGGCAGGGCAAGGGAGATGCGAAGGAATTGGTCGGGGCGGGGGGGGGGGGGGGGGGGGAGGGGGAGCCGGGTGGCGGGCGAGTCGGGGCGTGGAGAAGATTCTCGCGCCAACGGGGAAATCGAGGCATAAGGCAGGCGGCGCGAGAAGTGTCAGAGCACACTGGACATTAGAACGCGATTCAAGGCTCAAATTGAAACCACTGGAAAGTGAAAACACGGTGAACTAGGCTCAACCAGGCGCTACCTGTTCGGTGTACAGCTGCTATCGGAAAGAAGAAACATAACCAAACAAAATTTATGGGTGAGGCTGGTTGCGGTTGGAATCGGTGGTAGAACGAGTTCAACCATCATTCTCGCAAGTGCTGTCCGTGGGGTTTTCGCCTGGATCGTTGTCGAGGCAGTCCAACTTCACCCTCCATGTTCATCCGTCCGGATGGGGTTCCTTCACCTCGTGTTCAACTAACTTTGCGGGCCCCAGTCAGCGCATCAATTATCGGACGATATCGTTTCAACCAACAACCTTCCACCAATCAACGTGAAGCATGGATAGTTGAAAGTTCGAGGCATCATCAAGTCAAACTTTGTCGTTTGCGACAGACGGCGTTGTACATGCTCGAGTGGTCGTGGGCACCCACGACAGCTTTCCCTGTCTGTAGCGCAACGTGTTTTCAAAGGCCACGGCGCCGTTGGCACTCGTTCGAATGTCCTCTTTAAGGGTGCGTCTGGAAACGCCCTGTTAGAACAACCGAAGCAAAAAGAAAACATGTTTCGGACAACCGAAGCTGCGGTCGAACGGGCAGACCGGTCGAGAACCAAACAGAAAGGTAAGATCCACGGCCCAAGTGGCTCGCAACAAAACAGCTCAGAGATCGACGATTTTAGTGCGGTATTTTTTATCCTACCTAATAAGACAACAGCCAGGATGCACCGCCGGACGCATGTCTTGAATTAGAGGAGCATATTGTCCTCGTTTTAATTGAGACCGTTGCCATATTCAATCAGTGGATGAAACAAAGTAAATAATTTTTCATTTCCAGCAATGACAACTGTCGATACTACAACAAAAGACCGGATTGACGACCTAGTTCATGGGTGCGACATTGAAGGTGAATAGATCTTTACCAAAGGGCATGCACTCTCTTGTCCAAAGTAGGGAGTAGGGAATAGGGAGTCCAATTTGAAAGCTGTTGTTTTGCCTCATTCAGTTGCACTAGTGGAGCGTTTCCAGACTTGCCCTAAGATTTGCATTAAGAAAGTCGGTCGATGGAGAAAAACCATTCGAAGGTCTTCATTCCTGATCTGGAGGTCTACATTCGGAGATTTTCATTGGTGGCTAGTGTTACGTCCCTGACATACTCGAGTCCCTAAACTCTGCAAGTGAGTATTTCTGTCTTTACATTTATAGCCTACCACGGAACGACTTCAGAATTTTTAAGATGTTCGGCCGAGACCATTATAGTTAAACTACCCCGAAGTCCGGTGTTCCGCTCCAATTGTTTTACAACTTTGACCACCTTCCACAAGGGTCGACAGACATATTGCAAACTATTTCGATGTTTCAATATTATTCGGTTGACTTCTCAACGACGCTACCCTTTTGTAAACAAGCCTCCCAATATTCCCGAAGCCTCCCACCTTCTCGGTGGAGCTTCTTGAAGCAGCCACTCACAGTGCGAACTCACACGCGTCGCTCGACTCGAGCACCAAGGCACACGGATTGTGTCGAGGAGGGTGGACATGCTTCGGAGGGAAGGGATGAGGCGGAAAATTACAGGAAAAAATGCGAAAGCAAGGTTTTTAGTTCGGTGACTGAGTGTAGTGATGACGGGTTCCGGCCTGACTCTCTTCCTAAGCCTCAAGAGGATATCATAATTTTCATCGGGCGGTCAATTTTGGCTCCCACTACAGCTTGCACCATGGCATGCATGCCGATCTTGAGCATGGGAGTGAGGATGCTCATGATGATTTGCTATCTCGTTGCCATCATTGTTTGCTCTGATTTTCCTCACCAAACTGATCGGTTCGGCCATGATAAACTATAAGTGAAGAAAAGACACCCAAGGCTTGGAGGCGTAAAATCCTTGCAAAAGTTATCCGGATCGGACTTGAACCAGCTTTGCAGACATCTCTTAGTTTGAGTTACACCTGCTGCCTTTGCTCTCTCATCCCTTGTGATGAGAATGGAAGCTTCCAAGAAACTTCCTACATCCACTCCCTCTTCTGAGCTTCAATGGCTCAATGAATCTCCGAGGCGGATAGTGTACCTCAGGTGCGGTGATTCCTTTACGTGGCTCCGTACCCCTAACATCTGCATTCTGCGATGCCTGTCAATGCACAAATTTTCCTCAAGTCGTCTATTTGCAACCTTAAGGTGGCCAGGTTCTAACCGAGAGAAATGCAACCACACGGAAGCTCGCTAGTGCTCTTACAAAGTGAAGCATGCCATTGCACGCTCGATCGTTGAAAAAATTCAGCCACTATACACAAGCATGCAGAGTGTCCACACTATGCAATCACATGACGACGACGACGAAAACAACGACGAAACCGACGATGACACCGACGACGACAACGACGACGACGACGACGACGACGACAACGACGACGACGATGACCACGCCGATGACGGCGACGACGGCAGTGACGGCGGCGGTAATAGCGACGGCGACAACAGCAACGACAAAGACGAAGACGATTACAATGATGATGATGACAAGGACAATGGCGACGACAACAAGGACGAGGAGGACAACAATAAAGACTCTGACTAACACAAACTGCACAAGGTTTTGGTTTAATCTATCCCATAATATATGCGCCTACAACTGATCATAGGAGAGTGAGCTGCTACAACAGCAGCCCAATGCTGTGTTGGGTTGCTTCGATCCATACTACAAAGTCCAAAGACTCGGAGCAATAGATGTGCTCCTTCCTTCCAACCTTTGCTGTGACATGAGCTCCTTCACTGTGTTGCCCCAGCTTCGGTTGATTATTTTTCAGATGCTGGACTCCACCTCCATCAAACACTAGTTGCTGCCCCGTTTTCCCTATTGCGCTGTTGCTATGTGGTTGAGCGGCTGGTCCTAGTACTGGCACGATTCGTGGAGCTCCTAGTGCTGTTGCCGCACACACTGGAAGAGGGGATCAGGATCTTCAACCACTTAGCACTTTCAGCAAGCCTCGTATCTTTTAGACCTGCCATCCAATGGATAAACGATCAAAATATTTTCTTTCTTAAAAAAAATCACGCTTAGTGGAGTGCCTTTTGATCTGAGTAGCGAGGGAGATTTTTTATTGGCTCTCGACTGGTGCAGCCATCCTACGCTTCAGTGATGTTGTCTAACATAGCATGATGTTGTGACGTCGTGCACCTCACATCCTTGTTGGTGATCAATCGCTCGTAAGCAGGAGGGGATGGAAGTGTTGTGCCCCAAATGCGGGGGAACGAGGGTAAGAAGTTGGTGCTATAGGACTGCAATTGAGGGAAGAACATTCGTTTTCATCAAAGAATGATCACAGGAACAAGCTCCCACATTGTAGGGCGGGGAAGGGGCAGGGGGAGGGGAGGTTCAGGGGACGGTGTGTCGGGGTGGAAAGGGATGGGGGCCAGGGGTGGAGGGGGGTGGGGGGTGGGTGGAGCATGGGGGGTGCGGGGGTGCGGTTTGGGAATGGGGGCCAAGGAGGCATGGGGTGACTAAGTGGGGAGTTGAGAAAATTTTCCCACAAACAGATTGAGGAAGGCGACTCGAGATCTGTCAGAGCACCGTGCATCCAATAAGANTGTAGGGCGGGGAAGGGGCAGGGGGAGGGGAGGTTCAGGGGACGGTGTGTCGGGGTGGAAAGGGATGGGGGCCAGGGGTGGAGGGGGGTGGGGGGTGGGTGGAGCATGGGGGGTGCGGGGGTGCGGTTTGGGAATGGGGGCCAAGGAGGCATGGGGTGACTAAGTGGGGAGTTGAGAAAATTTTCCCACAAACAGATTGAGGAAGGCGACTCGAGATCTGTCAGAGCACCGTGCATCCAATAAGATATTAGCTTAAATGGTCATCTCAAAGCCATTACAAACAAGTCGGCCATATATTTGTGCTGTTGTTGCTAAAAAAGTCGCAACATCTTAAACATGTCACTGTTAACCAACAAGTACAAACTTGAAGAATATATGTCTCATTGAAACCTAATGCCAAGCGCAAAGTGAGGCGTCATCAAGAAAAAAATTGTCGTTTGTGACGGACCGCGCCAAAAAAGCTCAAGTAACCATGGGCACCCATGAATGCGTTTCTTCTGTATAGCATAACGTGTTTTGAAATATGTAAGCAAAGTTGTTGCTCGCCGAAACGACCCTACCGTTTGTGGAGGTTCTCTTTTGAGAACTGTCGGTCACAGTTAAAGAATATACGAGAGAAGTGCTTTTCGTCTGAATAAGATCTTACGATGATTTTTCATGGGGCCAGTGTCACATTACGGGAAGTCACAGTGAGCTCGTAGGGCCAAACAAGTCGTTCGTCTCAAACCGCATTGAACATGCTCGATTTTGATTCTTGCCTTGATGGCACACACTTTTCGCGTCCAAATTCATTCAGCACTAGTGTGACACCATCCGCTCGTAAGTGGCATGCATATTTTTAACTTTGTCTTTTTCATATTCCTAAAACTTGGGAGACGACATGCATGTGATGAGGTGTCTCATTCTAATGACGTCATAAACCACACAGAAACAAGCAATATGAGTCAGCGGCGATTCGGTCGACAACGTTTTCTCCAAAAATTATGCCATCGACGAGGGTTGCTACGATTGTTACACCTCCAAGGCTATAGCAACTATGTAGCAACTCGTTGACATTGTCCCAGATTTTGCGCGTTCATCTTGGGGTGCGACTCGAAAACATGGGTCAACACTTACAGTCTTAAGTCAGAAAATGTATGAAACTTTCTGTCAGTGTGTATGGCCAAAGCGAGTAACTATGTGTGACCGTAGATGCCCAAAGACGACCTCCGACTCGTCTTTTCTTTAGAGAGAGGGAAAGGGAACGGTGACTCGAAGTTGTTACGGGGCGGTGTGACACCGGCTTGAGTACGGTCCGCGACCACTGTTCCCCTTATCCTCTTCGACAAGGCATGTAACGTCGCGGATTCCCATTCACAATAGCATCGTGGAGGACTCATCCTTGTCCTCAAAACAACAGATGTACTGTTCCTCATGAAGTCTTGATTCTCAAAGCAGATTTTCCGTACATGTCCCAAAGGGGAGGGAATTTAACACGGTTTCCATTGGTGAATCAAAATCTTGGTGAACGACCAGCGATTCAGGGTTGTGACCATATATCCACAAAGTTCCCAATATATCTGATATATCCAAAATCCGCTCTCTAACAATGCCATATCCACTACTTTTGCACTTTAAAACTGAAATGCCCACATGTCGAAGAAAAGCAATGAGGTAAAAGAAGCGCACCAACACCATGTCAAAGCTACATAAAATGCATCGTCGGAGTGCTGAAGTCATTATTGCAGTCCAACAACCACTTACCCCTTTTTCAAGGGGTTTGTGAATTTTTTAAGGAGGGTCCGAGACACCCATGCGTTAGAAGGGAACCTGCTGGGGCCCGCAGGGCCCAGCAGGTTCTCGCGTCAAAAATATAACCCTCAACCCCCAATGTATTTTGGGGTAGGAATTGAACTTATTTTCCATCATAAACAAGGGAGGATTGCCTTTGAAAAAGAAGATCTTGGAAATGGGTAGCAACGCGCAGTCGCGATCGGTCCGGAAAAAAAGGTGGGGTGGGGTCATCGCTCGATCATGATCTTGCTAGGAAGCGAGATTCGCGATTGAGCGATGGTCTCCTGACCCTCTTAGCCAAGCTCGGTTAGCAACGCATGTTGTTGATCGAACATGGCGAACGAGCTAGAAACCTCGTTTCTTTTTTTTGACTGGATATTGCAGACATAAAATTCCGCTTGGGGATATGGGATGGTCAACCCTTCGGACTCGTGGAAATCCTGGCTATTTTGCCCCCATCAATCTCCATTGGTGAAGCGAGGGAGACTCTCTTCCTTATTGGATAAAAGCTCAAGTTGTCGCAAGTAAGCAAGCATCCGGTGATCTGGACACACAATACAAGATAGAAAATCTAGCCCTCTGATAAAAAATCACGGCACCATTGCCGCGGATCTTCCTGAAAAAGGGTCAAACACGGCTGCCCGCAAAATGTTGTGCCTCAGAAACTGTCACTTTGGGTGTTTTCACATGGGGGAGTCCTTCACAATATGTCGCAAAAAGTAATGGGTGACGTAACCTACCTTGCAGTCAATTTCTTGTGGCCAAGTGGTCAAGTCAACACGGCCGCACTGCAGCAAAGGGAAGGTTAGGTTGTCGTCACATGGTCATGTGACGTCCTCCGACCGTACACGGCCCCGGTACGTGTAGCTTTACCCGGGTCGCAGTCGGGAGAATGCAAAGCTCTAGGACAGCCACCATGCACACAACTTCTGTGGTCGGACTCGTAAAAGAAATCAGCTTGATGTCGCATAGGTTTCGAGGACAATCCAGGTCCATACAACAAACTACCCTTACTCGCAACTTCGACATGTTCTTATCGCGACTGCTTTTGGACGAAACATTAGGAGACTCCATCATTCGCTCTGATTTCCATCAAACAATGGAAGAACGTGACGATCTGTCCAATACCGATTCACCAATGAATGACTTCCAAATTTGTTATTCTTGGACCACGACAGGTTATGTAACGAATTGATACAGGACGCTTGGCCCATTGGGCCAAAACCGCGGTGATTAAGGGTCTCTGACCCTCAATCCATCCCGTCCAACCGCCCACAGGCTAGGGACCTGTTCAGGCCATGAGGAGAGGCCGGCTCACGCTTCACTCCTCCCACCTAGGAGTGGACCCGCCTTCGGCGTCTACAGAGGCACTCGAACCCTAGCGCTCTGATACCAATGTAACGAATTAGTACAAGAAGCTTGGCCCAACGGGCCAAGCAACCCATACCAATTCGTTACGGGTTACGTCTCAAAAAAAGCTTGAATCCTATTTGGCAATGACTTCAGGATCGATAACGGCTGGTTCGACGCTGTTGGCACGGGTTTGGACCAATCGCCTACTGGCGTTTTACAGGAATGTTACTTTAGCAAAGCTTTTCGGAAAATCCGTTGTTGAATGGTTGTCGGATCGTCGCCAACATGCAACTCACGATGGTAGAATGTGCTAGCGCAAAGTGAAAGAAAGTGTCGCCGACACATCCAACCAAGTTGTCGCGAAGTAGATTTTGTGATAGCCACCTTGCATGCCGTGCGATTTGCACGCCAAAAACCAACAAATGTGATTGTAGGAAATTTGTCATCAATCTATGCATTCAACGCACAAACTGACGATGGTTTTTTTCCGTCTCGAAGCACTGGGAGTGGGGAGGGGCTGGTGGAGAAAACCCGTCGCCGGTCTGTGTGCGTTTGCACTACATGGCATGTTCGAAGCTAGAACGGCTTGGAAAAAGACCTCGCTTGCCAAAGTACCCTAGTCATGGATGGACAAACTAGGGACGAGATTGGAAAGACTAGCGATATGTAGGGAAATGTTGACTCGAGAAAAGAAGATAAACAAGCTTCTTTCATTGTGCATCGACCCATCGACAACCCGTTCACCAGCCGCGGCCCTAAAATATATGTCTAGATGGACGTCCCCTCAAGAATTGACGTCCTTCGTACATGTCCAGAAAGACCATCTTCAACCTTGCTTGTAGAATAAAATAAGATAAGCACGTAGGTTTTTGGACAAAAGAATTCCACCATGGGATAGAAATATGTTACGGTAAGACACTCTGAATGCGTGAACCGGCCTCGCTTTTATAATAAAACCTAAAAAATCTCTCAACGTAGGTCAAGATAGCAATGAGTACGTACTGTTGGTTTTTGCACATCTCTCATTGTGCTCTGTTGTGTCCTCCCAGCTTGTGTACATCGGCGTGCAGATGACTGACGGCGAGACGCGACGCTGATGGAGTGTCGTCCGGTGGAGCCCACGCACGCTGAGGTCCTCTCGCAGTTCGCTCCAGTTTTCAGGCAAAACGGACGACGCCCGGGTTTTGGGCTGTCGGCTGCCTGGCAGGCCTCACCGAGAAAACCTGCCAGCCTGAACTGAGCTATTTTCTGATTGGCTGTTGAACTGAGTAACAAGCTCTACAGAGCTGGGGGGGGCGTAGAACTTGGAGGGGTCTCCCATTGTTGTTCATTCTTCATTCTTAATCAGTCACTTGCAGTTTTCAGCTGCTTTCTGGCGCTAACACTGGCGCGCGCGTTCCTGAGTAACAAACCCAGAGCTTCTAGACTTAGACTCTAGAGCAGCAGACTGAGGGGGCAGCTGACTTAAGCAACGAGCGTGGAAGCCCGCACGCTGCATCAACAACACTGCTGCCCCAACCTGCTGCCTAGGCTATTCCATTTTGGTTTCAGAGCCAGAGCGTAGCAGCAGCAGCAGAAGACTGACGAACAGGTGCCAGACAACGCCGGCGGACCCCCATACGCGCCAGTGCAGGGGAAATGCTGCCGGATTTTTTCCGGCAGCATTGAACCGCCTGGTGGCGGCGTCAGATTTTTTCCCACGGCCACTGGGCCAGGGGAAATGCTGCCGGATTTTTTCCGGCAGCATTGAACCGCCTGGTGGCGGCGTCAGATTTTTTCCCACGGCCACTGGGCCAGGGGAAATGCTGCCGGATTTTTTCCGGCAGCATTGAACCGCCTGGTGGCGGCGTCAGATTTTTTCCCACGGCCACTGGGCCAGGGGAAATGCTGCCGGATTTTTTCCGGCAGCATTGAACCGCCTGGTGGCGGCGTCAGATTTTTTCCCACGGCCACTGGGCCAGGGGAAATGCTGCCGGATTTTTTCCGGCAGCATTGAACCGCCTGGTGGCGGCGTCAGATTTTTTCCCACGGCCACTGGGCCAGGGGAAATGCTGCCGGATTTTTTCCGGCAGCATTGAACCGCCTGGTGGCGGCGTCAGATTTTTTCCCACGGCCACTGGGCCAGGGGAAATGCTGCCGAAATTTTTTCGGCAGCACTGACCCCCACGCGTGACGCGAGGAGGTGAGCAGCAGGCGGCGTCTGACGTCTGCGGGCGACGACGCAAGCGGCGAACGTCACCCAGGTGCAGTGACTAGCACCGCCAGCAGCAGCAAGCGGCAGCAGCAGCTCGCAGCAACGCACAGTAGCAGCAGCTCGCGGCAGCAGCAGCAGCAGCTTGCGGCAGCGGCAGCAGCAGCGCACAGCAGCGGCAGCAGCAGCTGCGCGCAGCAGCAGCTCGCAGCAGCAGCCCGAAGCGGCAGTAGGCAGCAGCGGCAGCGGCAGCGGCAGCCGGCAGCAGCGGCAGCGGCAGCAGGCAGCAGCCGCAGCACGCAGCAGCTGTAGCAGCGTGCAGCAGCAGCAGCGAGCTGTAGCAGCTGCTGCAGCGAGCCGCAGCAGCTGCTGCAGCGAGCCGCAGCAACAGCCAGCAGCAGCAGCTGCCAGCCGCGGCTGCTGCTGCTCGCTGCTCGCAGCGAGCGAGCAGCGAGCAGCAGCCCGCTGCTGTCAGCGAGCAGCAGCCCGCTGCTCGCTGCAGACAGCGGGCTGCTGCCCGCTGACAAAGAGAAAAGAAGGAAAAAAAAGGCAACAGAAAAAAATCCCCCACCCCCGCAGCTCGCTGCAGCAACCCGCCGCAGCAGCGAGCAGCTGTTGCAGCACGCAGCAGCCGCAGCAGCGGGCGGCAGTAGTAGCACGCGGCTGCAGCAGCGCACAGCCGCAGCGGCGAGCTGCAGCAGCCGCGGCAGCCGCAGCAGCTCGCAGCAACAGCAGCTGCGGCTGCAACTGCAGCAGCCACAGCAGCAGCAGCAGCAAGCAAGCAGCAGCAGCAGCAGCAGCAGCAGCAAGCAAGCAGCAGCAGCAGCAGCAGCAACAGCAGCGGCAGCAACTGCAGCAGAGGCAGCAACCGCAGCAGCAGCAACAGCAGCAGCAGCAGTGGCAGCAACTGCAGCGGCATCAGGAGCAACAACAACAGCAGCGGCCCCAACGTCCACCGCTGCTGACGTCAGCACTCCTCTGCTGACGTCATTGCTGACGTCACTGCTGATGTCATAAAAAAAAAAAACACAAAAAAAAGAGGGGAAAGGATAGAAAACAAGGGACACTGAGTAATGGAAGGGAGTCCTGATGAGGGATCCTCCTCTGGTGGGGGGACCCCTACCCCTCCCTTCTTGCAGCGACTACTACCGTAACAGCAGCAGCACCCACCGCCGCTTCAGCAGCAGCAGCCGCCGCCGCTACAACACCAGCAGCCACCGCCGCTGCAGCAGCAGCAGCCGCCGCCGTCGCAGCAGGAACAGCAGCAGCCGTCGCCGCTACAACAGCAGCAGCAACTGCCACCGCCGCTGCAGCAGCAGCAGCAGCAGCCACCGCCACTGCAGCAGTAGCAGCAACATCCGCCGCCCCTACAGCAGCAACAGCAGCAGCCACCGCCGCTGCAGCAGCAGCAACCACCGCCGCTGCAGCAGAAGCAGCCGCCGCCCCTGCAGCAGCAGCAGCCGCCGCCTTTGCAGCAGCAGCAGCAGCAGCAGCAGTCCACTGGCAACGTTGGCGGCCACCCTGACCCTCTCGCTGCTCTTCAGCAACAGCTTGCCGCCTTGACGCAACAGCTTGCAGCGCTACAGCCGGTCGCTTCCCACAGCGCCACCAATGCGCCGCTGTCCTTCATCCCCCCAGGGCATGCTAGCCCCACTGTGTCCGCTGCCACATACTACCTGGCACAGCAGCAGACTCAGCGCCAACGGCAGACGATGACCTCCGTCCTTGGCCCCACTTTGGGTGCCGGCCGCAGGTAAAAGGACTTTGAGACACCTCCGCCGCCGCTTCAGAGCGGCGAGCAGTTCCGCAGCTGGGAGCTCAGCTTCCGGATCTGGGCGCAGGGTGAAGGTCTGTGGGCCTATTACACCCTGCCCTACGACTCCACCCAGGCCGATCAGCTGTATGACGCTGGTCGCGCCGTCCGCGCCCTTGTCCCAGTCGCCCCCCCCGCTTCCCGCCTTGCCCTGGAGCCCTTCCTCGGCGACTTCACCGCTGGCGCCATCCCTGATCCTACAGTTGCATGGCACGTCCTCACCAGGCCCCATCGCCTGTCCAGCGACGCTGAGATCAGCCGTCTGCTTCGGGAGTTCAACTCCCTGCACATGGGGGAGACCGAGACAGTCACCGCCTACTGGCAGCGGGCGGAGGACATCCTTCGTCGTCTCGGCA
>SZWC01013189.1:27881-40964 GCA_023375785.1 Penium margaritaceum
TGACGGTGGAGAATCTTCTAACGATGAAGTCGTGGATCAACGAGCCATCATTCCTGGATTTCCCAGTGAGCCGACATGGGATGGTGGCTAAGGAGTACTCTGATGAGGAGGATCGCATCAACGAGCTGCGTCGACAAGCAAAGGCGGCCAACCTGGTTGGAGAGGCCGTGGAGGAGCTGGAGGGCTTGAGCATCTTTGTGAATGAGGAGGAGGAGGAGGAAGAGGAGGAGGGAGAAGGTGGAGGGGAGGGGAATGAGGATGACGACGTGATGGAAGTAGCATAGGATTTGTCATTGATCTGTCCAGATTGAAACTCCCAAAAGTACCATTGTTCTTTTCTCTGTTGCTTTCCTGGTATGCTTCAATGTTTGTGACTTCGCAATCCCATGTACGCTGACTTCCACCCATGAATGACACATTCACTGTCCACATTAGACAAGACCTAGGTGAAGTGCAACATGAATGAAGTGGAATATGTGTACATTGTGTGTTCTTTGTGTGTTTGGGTGTCACATTGTGCAAGTTTAATGAGCATCACTGTGCAATGACCACAGTATTTACTCAGTAGCAGGACATGTGCTGTGTCATCTGGCCATGTATACAGCATCCAGAGGATGCTAAACTGACAACAGGAAATACACTAATGGAAATGACCCCCTCCCCCCAAGGAAATGAACCCCATCCCTCCCACCAGGAATGACATCGTGCAAAAAGAAAAATGTGCGAGTTTTCTGTTGCTTTTCTTTGTTGTCATGAAATTTGCTATGTCTACCTACTGTGGATCCGAGTGGATCCGAATGTATCCGCGGATCCAAGTGGATCCGCGGATCTGGACTCAGATCCGCGGATCCGGATCCATGTTGCGATCCGTACTATCGGTGCCGGATCCATCTTGGGATCCGCGGATCTGATCCGGTGTGCACCCTTACCGCACCCTCTACTCCGTCACTGGCTTCCTCCTATCCCTTCCTCCACTCTGGCACCATCCCACCGCAGTTGGTATACTCCATCGGACCCTCCGCCCGCGAGCGCTAGCTGGAGTAGTTCATTGCCTTCCGGCGCGGACTTCCTCGCCGCCTTGCATGACAGAGTCGTTGCTGTGCACATGGCCTGTATTCTCGCCTGCTCCGTCCTGTGCTGCCCTCTCTTCTCCCGCTCCTCTTCGAGACGATGTTGCCTGGCTAGATGACTGGCACTCGCGGTTTGCACCTCCGTCCACTTCGTCAGTGTCGCTCGCCCAATGCAATGTGACTGTCAGCGACCTGGCCTCATCGGTCCTGGATCAGTCAGAGACCTGGATCATCGACTTCGGGGCCACGCATCACATGACTGCCTCGCGCGAGGCCTTCAGTGTGCTTGGTCCCATCACTGATGTCACCAAAGTTTGGACGGCATCTGGTCAGGTCTTGCTCGTTCGTGGTGTTGGCGTCGTTTTTTTCTGTGGTCTAGCGATTGATGTCTTCTTGATTGATATTCTCTTTGTCCCTGGCCTTGAGCTTAGCCTCCTGTTTGTCACCTCCCTTGATCGCATGAGCATGGATTTTTTGCATTCACGTGGCATGGGTACTGTATTGCTGTGTCCGTCTAGTCATGTTGTCCTGCATGCCATCGGTTGCGGCAACTTGTGGCATGTACCGCGCCTTTCTGCTCCCACCTCTGTCTCCTCTTCGTCGACTGACACTGGCCACGTGTTTGTCACCAGCACATTGTCTGCACAGCACATGCGTCTTCTACTTTGTCGCCTCTATCACGTTCACTATGCTGCTGTTGACATCATACTTGGCATACAACTAGCCACGGGTCTTGACTCAGCCTCCTTTCCTCTGTCGTGCCCCACTGAGTGCATCGATTGCGCTTAGGGCAAGATGCGCCGCTTCACCTACCCCCTCTTTGCCTCTCGAGCGTCCACCCCGCTCGACCTCGTCCACTTTGACGTCATGGGTCGTCTCCCGACAGAGTCTATTGTCGACCACATCCATTATGTTTTGACCCTTACGGACGAGTACTCTCGCTATCGCCGGGTTTTCTGCCTGCGGAAGAAAAGCGACGTCGCGCCCACCATTTGGGATTGGCTTGTCCACACTGAACACGAGTGTGGTCGATCCCTCTGCCGCTCCTGCTCAGATCGCAGGGGCGAGTTTCTAGGGGAGACCACTCTTTTCCTTGCCTCATGTGGTGTCCATCATGAGACGTCGGCGCCTTACACGCCCGTCCAGGAAGGGGCTTTGAGCGGTGGAACCACACCATGGCCAATGCCGTCCGTACCATGCGGGTCAAATCCGGCGCCTCTGACGGCTTCTACTTTGATGCCATGACCTACATGATATGGGTCTGGAACCGGATTCCCCATGGACCCATTCCTCGTTAGTCCACTCCATACCAGCATTAGTGTGGAGAATGCGCCGACTTGCGTCCAACCCGTGTCTAGGGTTGCGTTGCCATCGTCTGGTTGCCTGCCCCAAACCAGGGTTGCAAGCTCGAACCTCGCGGTTGCCCGTGCACCTTCCTCGGCATCTCTCGTCAGTCAAAAGCCTGGAAATTTTGGGATCCCTCTCGGCGTTGCATTGTCAAGAACTGGGATGCCCTCTTCTTTGAGGACCTCTTTCCTCGCGACCTTGTTCGCTCAGGCACGTCGATGTTCCTCCCGTCGTGTGGGGGAATGGTGAGTCTGTCCTCCGTCTTCCCGCGTCTGGGTGGTCCATCGCCCGCGTCCATGGACCCAATTTCGCCGGCCGCCCCTGTCCGTGTCTGCCAGCCCCTCAGGGCCGGCTTCCTCGTCTGTGGCCGCCAGTCCCTCAGGGTCGGCTTCCTCGTCTGTGGCCACCAACCCATCAGGGCCGGCTTCCCCGTCGGTGGACGTCAGCCTTCGAGGCCGACTGCCCCGTCTGTGTCCGCCAGCCCCTTGGGGCCGGCTGCCCTGCCCGTGTCCGCGAGCCCCTCAGGGCCGGCTTCCCCGTCTATGGACGTCAGCCCCTCGGGGCCGGCTGCCCCGCCCATGTCCGCCAGCCCCTCAGGGCCGGCTGCTCCGTCCGTGTCCGCCAGCCCCTCAGGGCCGGCTGCCTCGTCCGTGTCCGCCAGCCCCTAAGGGCCGGTTGCCCCGTCCGTGTCCGCCAGCCCCTCAGGGCCGGCTTCCCCGTCCGTGTCCGCCAGCCCCTCAAGGCCGGCTACCCCGTCCGTATCCACCAGCCCCTAAGGGCCGGCTGTCCCGTCCGTGTCCGCTAGCCCCTCAGGGCCGGCTGCCCCGTCCATGTCCGCCAGCCCCTCAGGGCCGGCTGCCCCATCCGTGTCCGCCAGCCCCTCAGGGCCGGCTGCCTCGTCCGTGTCCACCAGCCCCTCAGGGCCGGCTGCCTCGTTCGTGTCCGCTAGCCCCTCAGAGCCGGCTGCCCCATCTATGTCTGTCGGCCCCTCCGGGCTAGCCGCCCCATCTGCGTCTGTCGGCCCCTTAGAGCAGGCTCCCCCGTCCGTGTCAGCTCGCTACACACGCGGTACAAGCGGGAGCCTCAGACCCAGGGTCCCAACAGTTAGCACTTAGGCCACCACTGCACGTCCTCTCACCTCATGACCCCCTGGGGGAGATGCAGATCCACTACCTCGGAGACGTGGCTCCACTCCCACAGTCATGAGTGGGGACCCCGAGACCAAGGCACTTGGTTTGGCCACACTATAAGTTATTGTGGACCTACATCTAGGGTCGACTCTGGGCTACGCCCTGCTCCATCCGGAACACCGGTATGCCGTTAGGGCCGCACTCACACAACTACCACCAGGGGCACGGAACGCGCATGCCCTCACTGTCCGTCCCACTGAGCAACCAGAGGACCCAGCCACCTTGCGCGAGGCTCGGGCGTCTCCCGAGGCCGCACACTGGGAAGCGGTGTGCGCCGATGAGCTAGCTGCCATCCGGCAACATCACGTCTACGAGCTCGTCGACCTTCCCCCGGGCCGCAAGGCCATCGACGCCAAATGGGTTCTCCGTTGGAAATGGAAGCCAGACGGGTCTCTGCACAAGTACAAAGCGTGTCTCATGGCCAAGGGATTCGCCTAGATACCTGGGATTGACTATGACCACGTCTTCGCATCGGTCAGTCGGTTCTGCCTGGTTGCACAGCATGGGTGGGAACTGCATTAGATGGATGTGAGCAACGCCTTCCTCCATGGCTCATTGGAGGGCGCGGAGCTCTACATGGTGCAGCCCCCAGGCTTCGACGATGGCTCTGGCAAGGTCTGGAAGCTGCGTAAAGCCCTCTATGGCTTGAAGCAGTCACCGCGCTACTAGAACCAGGAGATTAGTCGTACGCTTCTAAGCTTCGGCCTCCTTTGCAACTTTGCCGATCCCGCGCTGTTCATTAGCCCGCGAGGTCAGATGCTCGTCGCCGTCCTGGTCTATGTCAATTACCTGCTCATTGTATCACCAAATACGGCTGCCATCCAGTGGGTCAAGGACCTTCTACACGCCGCCTACCACATGAAGGACCTTGGGCCAACGCGGGTCTTTCTGGGCGTGGAGCTTGAGCATGATCACTCCGCGGGCATGCTACATGTCCATCAGGCTGCCTACGTCAGCACCCTGTCTGGACGCTTCTCTGAGGACTTGTCCCTCGTGCTGAGAGTATCCTCATCCATGTCGCCCGACGGTCAGGTGATGCTCAAAAGCTCCGATCAAACTGTGGTAGGGGAGCCAGTACACGTGACCGCATATTTGCACATCATCGGGTCACTGATGTTCGTGGCGACGACGACGCGTCTAGACATCGCATTCGCCGTCAACCTATTGGCTCAGTTCTCTCTGGAACTGCATCACCTCCACTTCAAATCCGCGATCCGAGTATTGCGCTATGTTGTCTCGACTACACTGCGAGGTCTCATGTTTTGCCGAGAGCCGTCCGTTGTCGTAGTGGGCTACACCGACAGTGACTGGGTCGGCAGTCCTGGCGGTAAGAGCCGCACAGGTTGGATCTTTTTGGTTGGTGGCACAGCAGTGTCCTGGCACAATGGCAAGCAGGGGTGCATTGCACGCAGCACCGCAAAGGCTGAGTACATAGCCCTTGGTTCAGGCGCATGTGAGAGCGTGTGGCTACGTCGTCTGTTGTCCGAGTTGCGTCAGCCCGTCGCGTCCATCACGTTGCATTGTGACAATGAGAGTGCCATGGCCATCGCCGATAATGACGGCGTGCATCATACACGCACAAAGCACATCAATGTTGAGTATCACTATGTGCGTTCTTTGTTGCATGACAATAACATCAGCATTATGTGAGACAGCACAACAATTGGCTGACTTCTTGACCAAGGCAGTGAAGCGCAACTCGTTCAAGAAGGTTGTGAGTTCGGTGAACATGCGTCTGTGAGTTGCACCCTTTGTCCTCGCTTCCGTATCCATGTGCCCTAGGGAGTTTTTCTGTCGCATGTGATGCTGCCCGCCCATGTGCAATGCGGCTGTGAGTCATGGGGGGGTGTTGTTTTTTCCGCGTCTCTCATTGTACTCTGTTGTGCCCTCCCGGCTTGTGTACATTGGTGTGCAGATGACTGACGGTGAGACTTGACGCCGCTGGAGTGTCGTCCGGTGGAGCCGACGCACGCTGAGGCCTACTCCCAGTTCGCTCGAGTCTCCTCCCTATGTCAATGTGCTCAGCTCCATCGGCAGGCCTCCTTGGCGGTCGAGCCGCCGGTGGTCACTGCATCCGCAGAGGTCGTGTGCGTGCTCGTGGTGCTGGATCTGACTGTGATGTTGTGTCTAAAGCGCCATGCTCTGCCTAGGGTCCATGTTTCATATAACGGGGCATTGTTTGGCACATTGGACCAGCGTAGGCAGTGCCTGGGTTCGGGCAGTCATAACTCTTTGCTACTATTTTTCTAGATGTTTCTGACCCCACGGCTGCGTTTGCAGCGTCGGTGTTATGGTATGGTCAAGTTTTCAGGCAAAACGAATGACGCCCGGGTTTTGGGCGGTCGGCCGTCTGGCAGGCCTTACCGAGAAAACCTGCCAGCCTGAAAATAGAGCTATTTTCTGATTGGCTGGTGGTCTGAGTAACAAGCTCTACAGAGCTGGGGGGAGCTAGAACTTGGAGGGGTCTCCTATTGTTGTTCATTCTTGATTGCTAATCACTCACTTCCAGTTTTCAGCTGCTTTCTGGCACTAACACTGGCGCGCGCATGTCTGAGTAACAAACCCAGAGCTCACAGACTTTGACTCTAGAGCAGTAGACTAAGGGGGCAGCAGACTTAAGCAACGAGCGTGGAAGCCCGCATGTTGCATCAACAATACTGCTGCCTCAACCTACTGCATAGATTCCAGCTGTACAGTGTTGTGTAATGAGAGCTTCTTAGTTTGTGCTGATGGCTCTTCAGTAGCTACATTACTCCTTGTTTGATACGTATGGTACATTCTAGCCTCCTAGTTGACCCATGGATGTTTGATAAAGTTTTCTCGGTGGTCGAGAGCTGGTCACTTGGTTGTTTGTACTAGTGCTCCGGGAAACCCCATACCCCATGCATATTGTATCTAAGAGGTTGTGCACTCTCTTTGTGCTTGATATCCGGGTACATAGTGGTTTGTACCGGTCCCTCGAGAGACCCAACACTGATTGGTTGAATCTTTGTTGACCTTTTGTTAGACACATGTATATTGCATGTGGCTGAGACTCGGACACACAGTTACATGTTCCGACGTCTCGGGAGGCCTTAACTTACCTAGCTTGGTTAGCCAGAAATGCTGGTGTGCCACCGTCGGTCGAGACCGCGGCACACAATTGTTCTATCCGGTACCTTGGAAGACCTCCATTGTGTGGTTTCATGTTCATGGACATGTGCATTCCCCTTTCGTGCCTTTCAGCACAACGGGGATCACGGGGCCAGGTGAGAAAATGCGTGGAAGCTTCCTAGCACTGGGGCCACTGACTAGGCGTCAGTGCCTGATCAGACGGTGTCGACAGTCACAGGTCGTACACATTACGGCGCGGGTTTGGCTAGGAGACACAAGGCAAAGTGTCAGAATGCTTCAATAAAGCATATGCAGAGAGAAATGACAAATGACAGGTCCAAGGCATAAGTACCTGCCGCGGCGCACGGCGGGTGTCGCACGCGGCAGTCCAAGAGCTATCCTAAAACCGGCCCAAAACCACTGTTTTGGCCGTAACTTTGCGCACACATGTCAGAATGCTACGCCGTCTGAACCTAGACATGCAGAATCAAAAGACGGACGCTACAACTGGTCACATGCATACATCCATCGACAGACAGTGAGCATACAATGCAAAAAAATACAAATAGGCCTCATGACCAGTCTGCCAAAAGACGCCTGCAAGATGTAGAAGACACAACAGAGAGTCCCGGTGGCATCTGGGGCTCTGGTACAGTGGTCGGCTAGCTCCAAGCTGGTAGTCCGCCGCCTGTCGTCGCGCCGGTGCCACCAGGGCCGCCCGCCTCAGGGATCTGCACGAGTATGGACACGGCAGAGTGGTCACTGTGAACTGTACAGGAACGGCACAAAGCACAACACTCCCCCATGACCCGATGGTACGCATGTCCATACGCGTGTAGCACTGGTACGAACACAAGAGTCAGTGACACAAACAAATGAGACGCAGACGCACATCCCACACCCAACCACTCTCACGCATGGGGCGAAGCCCAACAGAACGAATGGCCACTAGGAACTTTCCGCGAGCAAGTGCCTTCGTCAAGAAATCAGCACGCTCCATGTCAGTACCAACCCACATGATGGAAATCACGCGTCGCTCCACCAGATCACAAACGAAGTGATGCTCAACCGCAATGTGCTTTGTGCGAGCGTGAAAAACACCAGAGTTCTTCGCAATGGCGCGAGCACTCTGGCTGTCGCAACGCAGCACAATGGCGGGTATTGACTGCCCAAGCTCAAGAAACAAGCGTTGCAGCCATACTGCCTCAGCAGCCCCTGCGTCCAAAGCAACATACTCTGCCTCTGACGAGCTACGTGCAATGCAGCCCTGCTTCCCGCTTCGCCAAGACAAAGCGGTACCATCGAGCAGAAACACGTAGCCAGTACGACTGCGTCCATCAGGGCTCCAAGCCCAGTCACTGTCAGTGTAGCCGTCAAGGACCACTCAACACTGCCAACAAAAGCAAAGTCCGACGTACAGCGTGGTGACCACGTACCGTACCACTCGCACAGCCGCGTGAAGGGCTCTCGCACGTGGAGCCTGCGAGAACTGAGCGAGGAGGTTGACGGCGAACGCGATATCAAGACGCGTGGTGGTGGCCAGGTACATCAGAGATCCGATGAGACGGAGGTACAAGGTCACGTCCACTATCTCCCCTAGCTGTGTAGGATCATCCACCTTCAGGGCATCCTGCCCATCGGATGTAAGAGGTGTGGAAGCGGATGGCACTTCACCAAGGAGATTGCTAAAGCGCTCCCCCATGACTCGTGCGTATCGGGCCTGATGGAGCAACAGTGTCCGATGTCTACGATCTTGCACGATCTCCATACCAAGAAACACCGATGCAGGACCGAGGCCCTTCATCCTGTAGGCAGTCTGCAGGACAGCCTTGGCCTCCTTCACGGCCTCCAGGGACGGAGACGCAATCAGGAGGTCATCAACATAGACCAGGATGGCGGTGAACCGCTCGGGTGTCGGTAGGATGAAGAGCGAGGGGTCTGCCTNCACTGCACCAAGGAGATCGCTGAAGCGCTCCCCCACGACTCGTGCGTATCGGGCCTGATGCAGCAACAGTGTCCGATGTCTGCGATCTCGCACGATCTCCATACCAAGAAACACCGATGCAGGACCGAGGTCCTTCATCCTGTAGGCAGTCTGCAGGACAGCCTTGGCCTCCTTCACGGCCTCCAGGGACGGAGACGCAATCAGGAGGTCATCAACATAGACCAGGATGGCGGTGAACCGCTCGGGTGTCGGTAGGATGAAGAGCGAGGGGTCTGCCTTGCTCTGTACGTATCCTGCGTTAGTCAAAGTGCCAGTGATCTCCCGGTTCCTACACTGTGGAGACTGGTTGAGGCCGTACAAGGACTTGCGCAAGTGCCAGACCTTGTCATCGTCCTCAAAACCTGGTGGCTGAGCCACGTAAATCTCCTCATCCAGACAGCCATGGAGGAACGCATTGTTCACATCCATGTGGTGCAGTTCCCATGCTGAGCCACCACACCGAACAGAGCTCGAGCTGAGGTCATGCGGCCGACAGGGGCAAAGGTGTCAGTGTAATTGACTCCTTCAATCTAAGAGTACCCCTTGACGACCAAGCGGGCCTTGTAGCGTTCCAGTGAGCCATCCGGCTTCACCTTCTTGCGAAAGACCCACTTGACCTTAATCGCCTTCCTCCTAAGGGGGAAGGTTGACAAGCTCATAGACTCTGTGCTCTCGGATAGCGCGAAGCTCATCCTCGCAAGCAACTGTGCAGGCATCGGCATCCTTCGATGAGAGAGCCTCCCTCAATGTGCCAGGGTCAGGCGCCATAGAGGGGAAACTCTGCGTGGCAAGTACACACACCTCAGTGTCGGGCCTGACGGCCACGAGATCAGCTGTTGCGTCACAGGCGATATGAAACTCGCGAGTGACCAGGTCGTGCCGTACAGGGCATGCTGGATGTACCTCTAAAAGCTCGGTGTGGGCACTCAGGCCTAAGGCCTTTGTGCCTGGATCACCGCTCGTGATGCTGCGAGTGGAACGCCTGGGTCCGGGACCCGACGCTCGTCGAGCTCCGGAGTCTAGTGGTCGAAGGCGGACACCCGGCTCACGGGAGTAACCGGAGGTCGAGGGGCGCACCTTAGGCTCAGGGACAGGTACGACCACAGGAACGGATGCAACCACAGCTGGTGAGGGTTGAGACGAGGCAGCCGGAGATGCCGAGCGAGGAGATGAGTGTGTGGGAGACACGGGGCTGGGTGTGACAGCACGCAAGGCTGGTCCGGAAACTGAGGCGGGGATGTCACCCGACGTAGGAACGGGAGTGGGCAAGACTGGGTCAGACGCAGAAGCAGGGGTGCCGGCAGACACAGGTAATGGTGCAGGAGGAGGCGTGAGAGAAGAGGTAATTGTGGGGTTTGAAACAGGCTGTACAGGCAAGATCTCTGGACCGACGGCAATGATAGCCAGATCATCAAGGGCTGGGGATCGAGAGGGGGCTCGAGCGGACACATCAGCCGGACGAGGGATGGTCGCTGGCATAGAAGTCTCCCCCATCCGCCGAGGACCCTCACTGGAAGGGACATGGGCTGCGGAGAGGGTTGTGATCGAAGTCAAGCCATGATACGTGAGTGACTCAAAAAACAGTGCGTCACGGGACTCAATGACGCGACGGTGAGTGGGGTCCCAAAACTGCCAGGCCTTCGACCGCAGGTAGATGCCAATGAAGGCACACAGGCGACCGCGAGGGGAGACCTTGGACGCCTGCTGGTCCTTGGTGTACCACACGGAGGCCAGGGATCCCCAGACGCGAGCGAGACGAAGGTCAGCACGGTGGCCAAACCAGAGCTTGTACGGTGTAACATGGTCCGGAAGTGGACCATGCGGGAGGCGGTTCCAGACCCAAGTCATGTAAGCGAAGCCCTCGAAGGCGAAAGACTCCGGGAGACCGCACTCAGACCGCATGGCGCGAACCGCATCCTCCATGGTGCGGTTCTAGCGCTCAGATACACCGTTCTGTTGTGGAGTAGCAGGAGCGGAGACCTGGTGAGAAATCCCATGCTCAGCAAAGAAGGAGTCCATCTCGCCAAGGAACTCGCCGTCGCGATCCGAACGAAAAGTATGTAGTGTGTGGCAAGACTGACGCTCAACCATCATGAGCCAGAGCCGAACCGCAAGGGCGGCGTCGCTCTTCTGACGCAGACAGTAGATCCACCGCATGCGGGTGAAGTCATCAGTCAGCGTCAGAACATACCGGCCCCTCTCGGACAGAGAATCGACCGGGAGAGGACCGAGAAGGTCCGAGTGGACCAACTCGAGAGGCCTAAGCGCTCGGGAACGTGAGTCAGGGTAGGTGCACCGGTGCATCTTCCCCTGAGCGAAGAAAAGACAGTTGGTCTTGGGTGGTTTCTCGAAAGAAGCCACGTCAAGACCAAGAGCAGGCTGTGTCCGAATGAGCTTCGACACAGTGTCAGAGCCCACGTGACACAGACGACGATGAAGCAACCGCTGGTGTTCCGAGGAGAGAACACCAGTGGCAAAAATGCGACCGGATGAGGAGGGAGAGCAAGGGGAGGAGGGCCGAGCGATACGATACAAATCATCTATGACTGAAGCATGCAAGACAATACTATGGGTGTCAGTAGCAATCACAATCACTGAATCAGCGGTGTGCTCCACAGAGAGACCCATCAGAGTGCAGGCACGTACAAAAAGCAGGCTGAGCTCAAGATCAGGCACAAACAACATGTCAGAAACATAGAAGGGGCTAGACGGACCGTCGAAACATACAACCCCCACACCATGGACTGGCAAGGACTCACCAGAGCCTGTATGAACATAACGGACAGTCGTGATAGGACCAAGTACGACAAAGTCACTACGACGGCACGTCATGTGATGGGTGGCCCCTGAATCGATGATCCAAGTGCCACTGGAGTCACAACTGGTGGACGTCGCTGTACAACGAGCAATGGAACACTCGGCATCAGAGGGACGCTGAGCCGACAGTGGGGAGGAACGACGTACATCACGAAGATGAGACTCATGAATCCAGTCAGTGCAGTCAGGCCCATCATCATCACATGCTAAGTGTGCTCCCCCACGCGCGTCATCACGAGCCACGGGAACGGACGAACAAGCAGTCTGTGAACCATCCGACGATAACAACACACTCGCACCTCCCCAAAAGCGAAGCGCCAGAAGATGACGAAGCTCGACGACGGTGCGGTCGCGTGGGTCCGGATCGCTACTGCTCGCCGATGAGGACGCAGGAACAGCTGCAGTCGTGGCCGCCGCATGTCCCGAGGAGGGTGCGGGGGATGTACCGGACATGGAACGAAGAGCATGAGTAGCCTGAAGCCCACGGGTGATCCGCGCCCAGTCAAGCGGCTGTTGGCACTCGGTGTAGCGATGGGCACCTCCACAGTTGTAGCAGTGCACAAAACGGGCACTGCTACCACTGGATGACGACTGCTGCTGACCTGATCCATGCTTCCTATTCTTCTTCTTCCCCTGGGTGGCTGCTGCAACGCCCTGTGTCTGCGTAAGTGTCGACGGGGTCGAAGAGGAGGAGGAAGATGAGGTGGTCATGGTGAAGGTGGATGAGGGTGACTGCAGGAGAGAAGATGTTGGTGATGCGACGACTGCTGCAACGAGGAAGGTCTCTTGATGCGCTACTGCTGCCTCACAAGCTGAAGTCACCTGGAGGAAAAGCTGATGCGCCCAAGGAAGCAGCTGCAGAGTGGCTGAGAAAGGCTTGAGGACAGCGTCGCTGTACCGTGTAAAGATGTGAGTGTACTCAAGGCGAACTTCGAGCATAATCGTCCGAAGCGCCCATAGTTGTGTGCCTCCTGAGGTCCCCAGACGCGTGTAGATACGCATAGGGCGTCGCCAGTGTTCCGCTGCAGACTCCGCAGGCCCCTGACAAAGCGAATGGAAAGCACGAATGTGTGACGCACGAGTGGCGTGCGTCTCTGCAGCTAGCAGGGATAACGCCAGATCCCAGCCTCCACGGGGATCGGCGTCGGTGCCTGTGCCAGCCTCGCCAAGGAAGGGGCGGAAGTCGACGACAGTCTCGCGTGGCATGGCGTAGAGAAGTCCGCGCATGGCCCGGGCTGCTGTCAGTGCCTGTGCTGGGTCTGTAGACTGGTACGGGCTGTGGTAGTAAGGCCACACTCCCTCAGATGTAGCCCACACCTGAAACAGGATCTCCCAAACGTCAAAACCATCCTCGCTGATGTACCGTGGAGGTGGTGCCTCAAAGTCCTTAGGTTGCCGCTCCGTGGGGAGAGCAACCGCAGGCTGAGGAGGACGAGAGATGGGAAAAACTCCTGGGAGAGGGTGATCGCCAGGGTAGTCAGGTGATGATCGTATCGGGGTAACCGGTGGAGGTCGGGTACCCGTCTGCAGCTGACGGAGGCGCTCCTGGAGAACTCGAATCTCGTGCTCCTGGGAATCATCC
>SZWC01013189.1:59046-74565 GCA_023375785.1 Penium margaritaceum
TACACACACACACACACACACACACACACACACACACACACACACACATAGATATATGTACGTGTAATCTCCTCTCCAAGAGTTAGTCATCTACCGTGCAAACATCAAAAATTCAAAATCACTCATGACCTTGTAATGAAGGTAAGCCAAAGACGGAGCAAGATGAGTGAAAAAACAAAAATGGTAAGAAACTTTGATAAGCCAAGAAATCTGAAATTCTTTCTCCAAACTTTTTTTGCGTATCCATGCATGCATAAACATATATCATACAAAACTATGGCCATAATTTAACAAGTCAAACATCCATGGAAAGAAAACCTTCAACAAATTACATTAAAAATCAACCTTGTTAGTAAAAGCTCATATTATGAAGTTCCAAATGCATCATCTTCCTAAAAATGTATTGCGTGGATAAATGACTAGTGTTCATACTAAAAATCTTTTATTCAGAAGTGAATGGTTTCTTTAAACAAAAGAAGGGGCTAAATTGACCTTGGGGCCATGGTTCCTGCCTTGTCCTAATGTGAGGACCCGCATAGCCCAAACCATCAACGCCGGAGCTCGTGTTCAGGCGATGGTCAATAAGAGGGCCGGCCATCTACCGGCGCGATTCGAGATACCAGTGGTGTTACCTCACTAGCTATCTCGGACGACTGTTTACAGGCATGAAGCACCCAAAACACAAGCGACGTTTTTGCGAAGTCTTAAACTGTTCACTATGGAAGGACAACACGATGGGAACCTGTTCTCTTAACACGTTTGTTTTTTCAACAATGCTACATGAAGAAAAAACTCGATTTGGTTTGCCAGATTGGTCGCTACCCGCCGACAGTCATGGGCAAACGTTGGCAACCGATGTTGCACGATTGGGCCTGAAACTCCTAGTACATAATCGACGAGCCCTGATGTTGTAGAGAATGGGTGACCGGGCCCTCTGGTTGGACAAATCGACCGACGAGGGTGAAGGATTGGTGAGATATTCAAACATGTCCCATTACCCAATCGCGCAAGAAACCAGTGCTCCGAGGTCGAAGTGCCCTTAAACAAAATAAGCTCATGAATGTTTTTTGTTGACTTGGATCAATCTGTATAATTTATTGAAAAACTCTTCCTTTTTGTATGATGAATGTGTGACGGGGTAAATTTTAGCTCAAATATAAATTAAAAAGTTTAAGAAAACATGGTTAAGAAATATCCTTTTGAGAAACACTGAGTGTACTATATAACTAAAATTGATGTGGATGATATTACTTAGTACAAAGATGAATTACTAAAATATAAAATGATTTGAAACAAAACCTTGAAAAGTTTGACTTCTAAATCATGAATTAGAATGTTCACGACGTAATATGTCATATTTTCTCAATTTCGTTTCATGTGTGTTAAGAACATATGAATGGAAAGAATCAAAGTGTGAATTCTTAAACTTTTTCAAAAGGTTCCATCGATCCTGCATAAAACCTATACATTTCAAAAATATTTTTTACGCATTATGTCAACAAAACACTCGAGGTCCATTTCATGAAGCACGTACCTACCTTAACTAACGAGAAACAATTGTGACAAAGGAAGGTGCATGTTTTCATAACACATGTTGGAATGAGGTTGAGGAAGCATTTGATATTTTTTTTTATGTCGAGCCTTGCATGCATTTGTAATGACAACTATAATCCTCATAATTGGCCGTCATATCCAATTGCCGATCGAAGAGAAAAGAAAATGATACAAGCCATACATGATAGTACTGTATGTTAAACCGTACCATTTCACTTCATAATGTTGATCAATATGGAATGAAAAAAAGCAAGAAAGAGAGGAGCTAACGCCCAGTTTTGTGAGAAACTCAAACGTCTACAATCATAAATTGCATGCAAATTTTTATGATAGTTGAGAGGGATATGTTGATATAATTTGGTTTAGCATTAAGACGTTTTGTGGTGAAACATTTTTGTTTTGTGAACGGGGTTTTTGCAATTCATGACTTCACAAAAAATGTTTTCTTATGCTACTTGTTTCAAGGGGTCTAGTAAATTGATTTGGTTTACATTTTGAGGCCACCTTCTTTGTGTAGTTTCAAAAAAGTTATATCATTATCTAAGAAACATAAACATTTTCTTGCCTACACTTAAATCAATAAGAAGAATTGCTTTGGTTTTCGGCTGTTACCATAACAATCAACCAGTTTATGTTACTCATTTCAGAACATAATGCTTTCAAAACAGGCTTTTTAAGTCAATGAGGACCTCGAACATCTTTGTAGATTCACGAGGAAAGGCAAGCATGACTCTGCATCAAAGGTGGAGTCAAATAAGTTAGTTCAATGGTTCTATGAAAGACATTTAAAAGGGTTTTCATATTCAAAGAAATCGTTTATGATGGAGAAATGAAACCAATTTGGCTACTCAAGGATAAGTTTTTATTCATGTATAAGTTTGTTTCCATTTTATGTTTTCATTCATCCACATGTTCAATCTCATTTCAATGTATTTCCTTCTAGAACATTGAATTAATCATGCTCTAACATTTTTAATTTTTTTCCAAATTATTTCTCTAAGATACAATCAGCTTTAGTATTTTTGCTAAAACATGTTTTAAGTAGTTGTTCATGATTTAATGGAGAAAAATATGCAACTACATGTTCAAAATTTTGAAACACGTCATCAAATCAATTTTTTTCCTCAACTTGAAAATGTTTTACGTTCATGACATTATTTAATCTTGTTCTAAAACATAATTGTGATGTGCTATGATATTCTCCATAACACATCATTCGTGTGAAGTTATGTATCATAATCCAATTCTTGTGATGCACATTACTCTCCATGGAAAAAGTATCTATAACATATTTTTAAAAATATTGAAACGTCACCAAAACATTTTTGGTAACATTTTCATCGTCATCACTCCACCCACCCCTCCATTTTGCATATTAGATACCGTATTGTATGCAAGACTGTGGAAGGACTAGATTTGGATGTTTACATGGACCACCAGAGCGACCAGTGGCCACGATTCGCAAGTATTTCGACATTGCTTTCAAACTTGAGGACATGAAGACGTGTGACCTACATTTGAGCCACAAGTACATGATGAGGAGAATATGTCCAAACCTAGGGCTATGAATATGAAGCCACGAATGTAGTATCAACTTTTGAATGACATTTTGAGAGTTTTTACGCTTGGCAAGACTAACATTGTCTTCTTGGGACCTATTTTTATGCTTAGCACAATCTGTGCTACGTCCTCTACTTACCGAGGAGTGAACGACGTGAGCCTTTTGCACGTTGCACAACCGTGTGATCGAGCCTCCATGGAAAGCTCAAGGACAGCCACCGTTTGTACGACTTTTGTGGATGCACATGCGAGGATGATAACGCAATTCTAGTGACATTTGGAAAAGGGCACACAAAAATGACGACTTGGTGGAGGGGCACACAAAAATAAAGACTTCTCGGCGGGGCACACAAAAATGATGACTTTCAGGCAGGGCAGGCAAAGATAATGACTTTTTGGAGGAGCATGTAGAAACGGTAACCTTTCAGAAGGGCATGCAAAAATGACAAAAAACATATGTGCCACTTACTAAAAGGGCACTAAAAATTGATAGCTTCGTCGTCGTTGCGCCACATCAGTAAACTCTCCATCGAAACAAAAGTTTGTAATCTTCATAATATTTTTTTGTCTCTCTCACTGTAAAAAGTGGAATGGTGTATTTGTTTTGCACTTTGACACAAACATTGAACGATACCCTAACTTTGGAGTCTTAATCAAAATGGGACCCCAAAGCAAAGGTTGGGTTTCAATCTCGCGTAGGTTTGTGTACGTGAGGGTGACACCCAACTTTGCCCATTCGTCGGTGAAAATTTTGGTGTTGCATTGGGCGAGGGCGCGATTAGAGCCGCAAGGGTGCTGAAGTCATTCAGGTGACCAAGGAGGACGAGGAACATGTCAGGTGACAAGGAAGGGGTGGATGCCCGACGACAAGAGGGGGGGGGATGGGGGGCAACGACAATGTGGGGTGGACGCCTAACGAATAGGGGAGATCGGCATAATTGAAGAGGATGGTTCAAAGAGGGCAAGAAGGAGGGGGGGACGGTGGGCAAAGAGGAGGGGGGACGACAGGGAAAGAGGAGAGGGGAGGGCGGGTGAGGAGGGGGGAGGGCGGGCGACGAGGAGGGGAGGAGGATAGCCAACAAGGGAGGGCAGAGGGCGGGGGAAGAGGAAAGGGGGCTACCGACAAGGAGGGGAGGAGGATGGGCAACAAGGAGGGGCTAGGGTGGCCGTCAAGGGAGGGAGGAGGGCGGGGGGAGAGGAGGGGGAGGGGGGCTGTTAAGGAGGGGGGAGGGCGAGCGACAAGGGAGGTGGAAGGGCGAGTGAAGAGGACGGGGGAAGGTGGGTGATGAGGGAGAGGGGGTTAGCCGATTAGGAGGGGAGGAAGGGGTATGAAGATGGAGGGGGGGGGCAAATAGGAAGGGGGGGAGCGACGACGAGGAGGGGGGTGGGGGCGATGAGGGGGGTGAGGACGGGTGACAAGGAGGGGAGGAGGGCATGTGATGAGGGGAAGGGCGATCAATGAGGGATGTGAAGGTCGGCGACGAGGGTAGAATGGCGGGCGACAGGGAGGATGGGTGTCAAGGGAGCGAGAGGACAACTAAAGAGGAGGGGAGGAGGGCGGCCGAAGAGGGAGGGAGGAGGGCGGAGGAAGAGGAGGGGGGGCTACTGAGCTATGTGTAAGTTCAATATGTGCTATGGCGAGAGCCCATGGACGTGAAGTGAGAAAGATGTTCTGGCCCACTGGGGCCGGGGAAACTATGCCAATTTTTTTTGGCAAATGCGTTTATATGTGCATATGCATTTGCACATTGCATAGCATATGCATTTGCACTGTGCACAAGCGTATGCATTTACACATGCGTATGAATTTTTACAAGAACGTGCTTTTGCACAACACACATGCATATGCATGTGCATAGTGCACATGCAAGTGCATTTGCACATAAATGCACATGTGCTCAATGCATATGCATAGTGCATATGCACATGCCTGTGCATATGCACTTTGCATGTACACGTGCATATGCATACGCATATGCACATTATGCTCTTGCATGTGCATGATGCAAGTGAATACTCACTTGGCAATTAGATGTGCCGGCTCAAGACGAGTGGTGACGGGAGTCCAGCGACATGAAAACCCTAAAATCATCTGCCCATTGAGGCTAAGGAAACTATGCCAAGTATTCTTCCGGCAAATGCTTTTGTATGTGCATATGCTTGTGCAAACTACAATGCATATGCATTTATGCATGTATGCACATTTTTACAAGCACATGCATTTGCAAAGCACACATGCATATGCATTCGCACAATTCAACGCGCAAGCAGAGAGGAAAGTGGGATATGTAGTGCTTATGCACATGTATGCGCATATGCATAGTGCATATACACAGTGCATATGCAATGTACATATGCACAAACATGCGCATGCATTGTGCATATGCACTGTGCACATGCACATGCATGTGCATATGCACAGTGGGCCCGCACTGTGCACATGTGCATGCGCTTTGTGCATATGCACACTACATGTGCATTTGCACATGCATGCGCATGCACATTGTGCATATGCACAACGCATGCATATGCATGTGAAAATGCACTGTGCTTATGCACTATGCATATGCATAGTGCATATGCACATGCATGCATCGTGCAAATGCATATGCACTATGCATATGCAATGTGCATTTACGCATGCGCTTTCTGCATATGCATTATGCCTATGCACATGCATGTGCATATGCACAGACTGCATGTGCATGCGCATGCGCATGCATATGCACATGCTAATGCATTTGCGCATGCGCGTGCGCATGCGCATGCGCATGCATGCACATGAGCTGTGCATATGCATTGTGCATACTGCACTATGTATATGCACATGCGCATATGTATGCATATGCATATGCAATGCGCATGCACATATGTATATGTATATGCATATGCATATGCATATTGCAATACATGTATGAATATGCACTGTGCATATGCATATGCATGTGCATAAGCATAGTGCACAGTGCAAATTGCATATGCACATCGCATGCACATGCACATTTCATATGCACAGCGCATAGTGCATGTGTGCATGCGCAGGTACATGTGCATGCATGCATGCATATGCCTATGCATACTACATTTGCATATGAATATTGGACATGCATATGCGTATTGCACATGCATTTGCATGTGCACATGCACAATGTGCATACGCATATGCATTAGCATATGCACCGTGCATTAGCACTATGGATATGCATGTGCAAATGCACTGTGCATATGCTTGTGCACATGCATATGCATTGTGCATCTATGCATATGCATATGCATATGAATATGCATATGCATTGTGCATCGACGCATCTTCATATGATTTGCATATGTACATGCATATGCATATGCATATGCAAAATGCATATGCATATAAAGGCCACTTGTATTATCTTTGCCATGATATCATACTGCCCTCCCCGCCATCACATTTGCACACGCTGTGGATTGTGTAGAATACAAGGCAATATGAGCGATACGCAGGATAATGCTGAACAAATTTGCAAAGGCATGAATTGTTTGGATGGTGTGTTTGAAGGGAGTGATGATGATTGTGAGGAGATTAAAGAAGGTGGAGAGGGAGACCTGACAATGATGTCGGGCAAAGCTCCGTAGGAAGAATAGTGGACAAGGGGGGGGCACTTAGCAAAGACCTCCGGATCACACGAGTGCCTTTTGTGCTGAGGAAGTTGTGGAAGGCAAAGGGGTAGGGGTAATTACTCAAGACCTTGCTTTAGACGAACCTGGCACAGGAAATGTACCAGTCAGCGTAAGGACAACGCGTCGCAACTTCGTATCGCATAGTGTTGCATCTACCTCCGCTCCCCGTGTACCGGTGTTACTAGGATGTAATGTGATGAATCTTGCATGGTCGATGCCAAGGGTGGAAATACAAGATGGAATTCCACCAAGACCCAGCAGAAAACATGCACTTGACACATGCACCACACATGTCCACTATGCATTTGCATGCATAGGCGTATGCATATGCACTTGGCACACGCACCACACATGTGCACCGTGATATTGCTTTGAAATTGTGCATTCGCACATTGCATATGCATAACGCACAACGCATGCGTGCATGTGCATGTGCATGTGCATGCATGCATGCCTATGCATACACATATTGCATATGCATATGCATGTTTCATATGCGCGCATGCGCATGCGTGCATGCGCATGCATGTTAACTCGCATGTGCATGCATATTACATATGCATGTGCATATGCATATCCATATGCATATGCATGTGCATATGCATATCCATATGCATATGCATATGCATATGCATATGCATATGCATATGCATATGCATATGTGTGTAGTGCATATGTAGTATGCATATGCATATGCATTGTGCATATGCATATGCATATTGCATACACATATGCGTATGTGTGTGCATGCGCACTTATATGTACATTCATATTGCATATACATATGAACTATGCATATGCATATGCATTTGCATATGGATATGCATATTGCATGTGCATAGGCATTAAACATATGTATATGCAATATGCATATGCATATTGCATATGCATAGGCACTATGCATGTGCATATGCAATATGCATATGCACTATGCATGTACATGTGCATATACATATGCAATATGCATGCGCATGCACATATGCATATGCAACATGCATATGCAATATGCGCATGCACATGTAGTGTGCATATGCATACGCACACTACATGTGCATGTGCATATGCATTGTGCATATGCATGTGCACATGCATATGCATATGTAGTAAACGTATGCACATGCGAGTGCGCACGCACATATGCACTGTGCATACGCATATGCATATGCATTTGCATATGCATATGCATTTGCATATGCATATACACTATGCATGTACATGTGCATATGCATATGCAATATGCATGCACATGCACATATGCACTGTGCATATGCATATGCATATGCAAATGCATTTTGTATATGCGCATATGCATTGTGCATATTCATATGCATATGGAAATGCATGCATACATTTGCATACGCACTTGGAACACGCACCACACATGTGTACTGTTTTCTTGTTTTGAAACTGTGCATACGTAAGTCTATATGCATATGCATTGTGCACATTCACATGCATTTCCCATTTTCATATGCATGCTTTGCGTGCCAATTGTACATGCCTATGCATGCATATTTGCATGCATAGGCATGCAAATATCAACATTGCATAGTAGCAACAATGGGTGAGGCTGCCACCTCACGTGCAACGGCAACACCTACAGTTGCAAATGAAACCCCCATTATAGCCGGAATGCGTCCCCAAGCAGCACTCTCTGCAGTAGCCACCCCCCCACCAGCATCGCGACAACGTATTCTAATACCGAAAGCACTCCTTGAAAAGCACGAATGCCTCCAACAGATGTTAAGCGACAGTTCATAGGTGAGGACAAAATGAAAAATGAACCTTATCAACTCAACACCCAACCGCTCATCATTTTCTTGTTGATTTCATGCACTTCCATGTTTACTATGATGTCAAATGTAAAGTCTGGTTTGTTACGAGTAATGTGTAGGAAAATGCTTTCTCTTATATTGAACGTACACCATGACAATGTACACTTGTTCACATGCCAATGCACTTGTACCACGCTCTAACAGAAACATTCTTTTCATGTTAAGCCTTCCTCCCACTCCCTTCCGCCCTCCACCTGCATGTCTTGGTTGTGAAGACCCGTGCATCGTGGGTCCTGAATCAAGAAGAAGGGCGGTAGAAGGATAGCCAAAGAACGAGCAACCTCGTCCACAATAGCATGGAAGTAATGGGGAGGGACTGCAGGTACCTTCTCAACATGTACCAACAGAAGATGAACATGTTGCGGAGCACAACACAACAGAACCATGTACAATGGACAAGCATATCACGTGGGAAGATGTAGAACATAAACAATCAACAGCGGATGATTGTGTGCATCAAGTCCTTAACATAGATCATATGTGATAGACAACGAACAAGCAGGGAGCACCGACTGTAGGACTAAGATATGAGGCACAACAAGTATACCCTGGTGGATACTTTCAACAGGTTGTGAGAGAAGTGGAGCAACAACAACGACGTGGACGAAGAAAGGGAAAGACAAGTGTGGAGGCAAGGGCAAGTGTGGTAGGTAATGGGAGTGAAGGGGTGGTTGAGGAGCTTGCTTTACGTGATCAACAACGGGAAGCTTGCCAACGATGCATAGTTCTTATGCGTTCCCGATGTATGGACAGGCCGCAGGTTCCATAGACGTATGGATAGTGAGTTTCTTTTCACCATATACATTGAACGAAATGCATAACCTCGTGTAGGCATATGTTGCATATGTTTACACAACAGATTAGGACTTGACACGTGTTGATGTAATTCGGTACTTGTGGAGGTCATTCTAGTACATATTAGTTGCATGTGGCTCATCATTGTGTTGGGCAAGTCAATGCAAGAGGAAACGTGATGAGTCGATGCTGGACTTCATTTTCACCTTCTTTGGATTGGAATGTTGGGTTCATTTCATGGCCTGACCCTGAATAGGACAAGAGTCTAATTTTTTCATCCAGATGCCTCCTTTTTAGTCATTTTATGCATATGATTGAGAGATTATGGTCAAAACGTTTCTACTCTCACTCGAAACGTCTAAGGAACAACCTTTGCCCATTTCAATGAACATACAATATGTATGGTTTGAAGGTTTTCCAAAACTTGTCATGTATAAATTTCACTAAATCCCACGCCATTCCTTGTACCAACCCTAAAAGGTGAAGGATCATAAGAAAACACAATAATCATCCCTCTGATTGATACATAAGATGGGGCCTGTGGTGAGGAAGAAGTATTTAAGAAATTTAAGCGAGTGGGGTTATTACGATGTGCACTTTGAAATTACAAGATCTGAAGTTTTGACATCAATAGGTGCCACATGTGAAAAGTTACGCTTTTCATGTATTATGAAAAAGTTTCATACTTGTGTGCTCTTACATAATGTATCATTTTTGTGTGCCCTCTAAAAAATGAAGCTACTTTTGTGTCTTTTTACGAAGAGTTAGGAGTAGAAGAGGTTGACGGAAACTTCAAGCGAGAGATCGAATGGTACGGAAATCGGAGGGCACGTTTTGTCCAACTGAAAAGACCATATGCAATCTTTCATAAGCACACAAAGGAAAAGACACTATACCTTTACAATGAGAGAACGATGAAGATAAACACACTTTCTACATAACCGTTTCGATGGATAGTATGTTGATGTGGCACAACGGCGAAGCTGTCATTTTTTAATGCCCTTTTGGGAATGGCACATTTGCTTTTCGTCATTTTTGCGTGCCCTTCCAAAAGGTCGTCATTTTTGCGTGCTCTTCCAAAAAGTCGTTATCTTTGCAAGCCCTGCCAGAAATTCGTCATTTTTGCATGCCCCGCCAGGAAGTCGTCATTTTTGTATGCTCCTCCACTGAGACGTCTTTTTTGCGTGCTCTTTTCAAAACCCCGCTAAAATAACGTTCTCCTCACACGCGAGACAAAACGCTAAACTGGACATTGCACAGATTTCGAGGACAGCACGGCCAACGCGACGCCATCCAAATGCATGGAACTGCGATCTGAACGGCCGGCCAAAGGGACGGCCGGAAGGCCAACAATAAATGCTGTGGTGTGGAAGACTGGCCGAAGAAAGCGAACTTAGCGCGCGACTGGTAAACGCTGGAATCCGTTGTTGTGCCTCAACGATGGATTCCAGCGATGGGCAGTCGGTCCTGTCCGCGGTTTTGAGGTCGTACAGACGTCCACGTAGCGTGGCTCGGCCCTCCACGTCAATCCATCCAGGACTGCTTTCTTCCCTTGTTCAGCGATCATGGTTGGCCCCGAATAGCACACCAATGGCTGAACAGAATGCTCCGCATAACACCCGTTTCCACCAATCACGTGTGGAACATCGATGCTCGTCCACACGTAGAATAGTTTAAGCTGGACCTGACCGCCTGCATCCCTCCTCTGACCGGCGATGAAATCATGATCAGGCAAGGTGAGGTGCTTGGGCTAAGAAAGTCCTGCAACAGAAGGTAAGAAGAACTGTCCGATACCCTTCATGTCTGAATAGTTTAGCGTAAGCTTCTGAACGAATATTGCACAATGTTGTGTGTACGAAAACGCCATTCGTTTGACCCGCCATTCCTGCCGGCCGACAGCAGCTGCTTTTCACGTAGGAAAGAGCCTCAGAACGCTCACCGCCAAACCGACATTGCTGCCCGTGAACGACCAATGCTGTTGCACGAAAAAGTTTGCGCGACGGCCTCAAATGTACACGTCGAAGCCAATGACTCTTGCGCCGCCCACCTGCGGCTCCGTCGCAAGTAAGCGCAACACGATTGCTTGCATGTTCTGCAACCCGACAGAGTCGAGCAGTGTTGTGTCCCAGTATACATGGACAAGAATGAATGAGGGCATCAGCCACCCTGGCTCTACAGGAAGAGAACCTCACAACTTTCATCAAGAACACACATTCTTACTTCATCCATCAAAGAGAGGTTTGAAAATAAAATTTCAGGTTTATTATTCCTTATGTAAATCTAATTCATGAATTCCATTTTTCAAATGAATGCTTTTCAGAACTGATGATGATCTTTGAGAGTTGTTGAAATTCTAACTTTCCTGAACGCTTCTTAGTCCCATTCGATGGAAACAGAGCGACATTTTTTCTTTCATTACACTATTGGTGTCCTTTAGCTGGGTAGCAAAAGCCCATCATAACAATCTTAAGGGTTTATGGCCTTCAGTATGACATGACTACGTAAGAACGACTAGGGCTGGATACCGATTTCAAGCAGATATAAGGGGTACAGTTCAATGAAACTAATTAACATATGACACCAACACATCCATAGTTTTGGCACCCCCAAGGCAAGAACTAACTTGCAACTTTGAGGTGCCACTTCGTGTTAGGTGCAAGTCAATAACTCTTGTCATCAATATGTCATTTCTCTATCTTCCCTCGTACCACTCGTGGAGTCAATGATTGCTCAGGTAACAGTACTAAACTATCCATGGGCAAAGGGAATGTATTGTGTTGCCTGAGGACATTCAGACACTCACATTATAGAATGGATGCACACAAGGATACCAAAATATCTACTCATTCCACAAGGATCTGAAAATCAGGACGCAAGCATAGACAGGCACCTTCCTCGAGGCTTGATCCTCACATTTGTGTAGTAAAATCACCTACCAAGAACATACAAGCACAACCATGAATTGCGTGTCATTTTCTCCTGTTTGGGAAGCACACACAGCGAAACCTCCAACGCATTGACATCCTCCTACTCTACAATAGGCAACCTGACCAGAGCACACTTGAACCCCAAACCAAGGGGCCTACGTCCTGCCACCCCGCATCAGGGCTGAGAAGGCACAGCGACCTTGCGGTGGCTAGCTAGCGAGAGGTACATGTTCCATGCGATGGCGACAATGTTGGATGCCGCCACCTGCCCCGGAGCCATGCAGCAGAAGAGACAAACAGAGCATGGAAGACAGCACAGTGTTAGACAGTACAACTACACACGATCCACAAGATCGTCGTGCAGCAAACGGAGGAAGCCATCGGGCACAAGTGATTGCGACCCACCCCAGGCATCGTGAGAGCACCAAGGGATCCTGTTTGACCCTATACTGGGTTGGGAGGGAGGCAGATGGTCACCAGCATTAGCAACAACGCCATGGTCACGGAAGTATGATGCATGCACATGAAGAGCATGCACATGAACAGAGAAGGCATGCACACAAGGAGCAAGAGTTCGCACAATTGGACGAAGTTGGGCCGCAGGCTGTACCCAGAGCTGGTGCGCGAACAAGTGCAACCAGACAACACACGCGTAATGAGGCGCGCACAAGACGCCATGGACATCAACGCACGTGCATAGAACCCACAGCGTTGCAGTAGCGAGACGAGAAACAATGGCCTGGTTCATCTTTACAGTTAAAACAATAGAAACAATGATACTAATAAAATGATAATAATAATAATGACCTACCGCCGGCGCCGCGCCCAGCCAGCCGGGGTCGCCGCTATTGGAGGCGGGAACCCACCCCCCGCTCTACTCCTTCCCTCCTCTCCCCCTCCCCTATGGCCCCCCTCCAACCCCACCCCTCCCCCTCCCCCTCCCCGCCCCTCATCTCCCCCCGCCTCCCCTCTCTATCTCTCCTCTCCCTCCCCCCTCTCGCCCCGCCCCCGCCGGCGGATCCTCAGCAGCAGACCCTCGCCACCTACCGCCGGCGCCGCGCCCAGCCAGCCGGGGTCGCCGCTATTGGAGGCGGGAACCNCCCCCCCCTCCCCTCATCCTTCGCGGCTTCGCCTCCCCCCCGCACTGGCTCTTCTTCGACGGCGCGGCGGAGCTTAGCGGCAGACGGCGAGCAGGAGCCGGCGCCATCCTCTTCGACCCGGAGGGGGCCCCCCTCCTATCAGTGTGGGAACAGCTGGAGGGGGTTAGCACCAACAGCGATGCCGAGTATGCCGCACTGCTCCTCGGCATCGTCTTGGCTCGGCAGGCGGGAGTAGCACAGCTAGTGCTCGTTGGAGACTCGCGACTGGTGGTGGACCAGATGCGGGGGGCTGCCAGGGTGACGATCCCCAAACTCCAGGCTCGCCGAGATCGAGCGAGGGACGCAGTGGGGCCGCAGCTGCGAGTGGTCTACCATTGGATTGGGCGGGAGCACAATGTACTGGCGGATGGCCTCTCTCGACTTGGCCTGGGACTGTCGGGACCCGGACAGGCATCGTGCACAGGCTTCCCCGACGACCACTGGCACCTCGGCGGGGCGGCCTTTCTCACAGCCCAGCAGCTTGTTCTCCTGGGGGTGGAGGAGCTGGCGGTCCCCTCTCTCCGGAGCCTTAACCGGGAGGACGTCTCCATCGTACCAGCATGGGAGGCCTTTGACGGCTTCGAGTGGGAGCGGCTGTGTGGGGTCTCCCCGACGCTTGGTGGGCAGGAGCCACAAATGGTCCAGGCGCCGCGCGCGTTCGCCCGCCTTTATGGGGGGCCTCGGCGCAGGGTGAGCGCCATCTTCGCCCGCTGCTGCGCCTGGGCTACCGCCCCGGGCCTCGACCAGGAGGCTCTCTTCACACGGTGGATGCTGCTCCTTCATCTACAGATCCTCTTGGGCCAGGTCCCCTTGCCGGAGGAGCAGCTCGGGGACCCCTCTTTCTGCAGAGGACGACGCTGGCGGCAGCGGGGAGCGCGGTGGGGAGTGGCCCACGAGCTCCGGTCGATGGACGAGGTGGTTCTAGAGCACTGTTTGCGTTTCGAGTTGGGGGACTGGGCAGGCCTCCTCGAGGAGGCCCTGGAGCAGGTGCGGCCGGCAGCACGGGCTAGGGTCGTCGCCCGGGCGGCAACACGACAGGCGTCGGCGGCGCAAGGGATGGCAGCAGCGGTGGCACGGCAGAAGGCGGCGAGCCTCGTCCACACAGGGGCGCTCTCGCGCGCCATGCGTCTCTTCGAGGACCATCCATCCGCAGCCGGTACAGCCGACACCGTTGAGGCCCTTCGGGAGCGCCACCCGCCAGGAGAGCTCCCGATCCCGGCGTGGGTACAGGAGTTCGAGGACCTGGCCGGGAGTGGCGCAGACCGCATCACCGAGGAGTTGGTGGAGGAGGCTTTGCGGGAGGCACCACGGGGGTCCAGCCCAGGGCCCCTCGGCCTCACCATGGACATGCTGCGGGACCTCGTCCTCGACTCTCCTCCTGCCCTCACAGGCGCCTGGGCTACTCTCCGTGCCATCCTTGACGGGACCCTCCCCCCTCGTGTGGCAGACTGCTTGGGCCGAAGCACACTCATCCCCATCCTCAAGGGGGCGACGGAGGCGGCGGGGGTACGGCCTATCGCGGTTGGGGAGGTCTGGCTCCGGCTGGCAGGGAACCTCCTCCTCCTGCGCGACAAGGCTGTGCTCTCCACTGCCCTGCGCCCCCTACAGTATGGGGTGGGGGTCTCTGAAGGAGCGGCGCTGCTGGTGCGCGGGGTTCGGTCTGTCCTGGAGGCCAACCCCGCCTTCTGGATGCTGCGGCTGGACATCGCCAACGCATTCAACGAGGTTGAGAGAGCTGCGGTGTTTGAGGCGGTGCGCTCGTCCGGGCTCGGAGCGTGGATCCCCTATCTCCGCCAGTTCTACATTCGGCCAGCACAGCTGCTCCTGTTCGGCGTGGACTGCCCCACAGTGCTAGCGAGCGCCCGGGGGGTGAGACAGGGCGACCCCCTAGGCCCAGCGCTCTTCGACTTGGCCCTCGGACCGGTACTCGAGGCGGGCCACCGGACGCTGGTGATGAGGGACGGCAGTCGACAGGGACACGTGGGGGCTTTCCAGGACGACGCCACCGTCTGTGGCACGCCGCAGGCGCTGGGGGCCTGCATGGCGGCGATG